>JAADVP010000952.1:0-12688 GCA_023335675.1 Globisporangium solare
TACAAATGCAGTCTGGTATGTGCTCGCATCCATCGTGTTTTTGCTGTTATTTCTACTTCTCCCAGTCGTCGCTAAGGCATGGGTCCCATGTCACGCACGCTATCTGGCACAACGACAACAGCAGCTCCCAGTGAGTCGGTCAACTGCGAAAGTGAGGGACCTACCAATTTCCGCATCGAGCCGTAGCTTGATAGCGAATGCCATGAAGAGGAGACTCGAATGCTAAAATGGTGTCGTCTGTTGCGTCGATGCTTGATGCTTTGCAGCAGTTGCACGATCCAGCACGGGTATCAAGCCAGGGAAGTGAAGGCATCCCGAACACACTAACGTTGGTGGATGGTTCCTTTTTGAGAAAGCCATTTCTACTTTTCCGTCCTTGCTGTCGGTGTGTCGAGGGTTTGTTTTCCTGTCGTCTACAGCTTTTTCGGATTCCTATGAAGACGCTTGAATGGAGTCCTTACATGAATGCTATTGATAATGCGGAATGAAGGTCTTTATTTGACGAATGGAGGTCATATATTAGTTTTCAGACATCCAACACTCTCAAATGAGTCATTCACCTGACCATCACTCACACAACCTTTTCGCAGCCGCCTGTGCTACCGATCCTGCAGCACACCTCATTTCCAATTCGCGTCAATCTCGAAACCGGCCAGAAGCTCCACGACAACCATGCTGACGCGCTCGCAGACCAAGGCGCTCGCTCACTTTGACAACTCCATCAGCGTCGTCCGCGGAGACATCGGCACGCTGCAAGACATCGACGGCACTCCTGTGGACGCACTCGCGTTCCCGACGCATTCGCATCTGACGTTCAACAACATCGGTGCCGCAGCTGCCGTCTTTCGACGAGCCGGCCACGAGCTCAACACGTACGTGTCCAGTGCGTGGATGCGCGGCAACCACCCGACGGGAGACGTGGTCGTGACCCCAGGCTTCAAAACTGGCGTCTCCAAACTATTCCACTGCGTGGGGCCTCGAAACACCCAATATCAGTGCTACGAGCTGCTGGAGACGACGTATGCGAACCTTATGAACGCTATTGATCGGGGAAACGTCAAGTGCGTCGCGATCGCGTCCATCTCGACGGGCAACATGGGCGTTCCTGTGAAGGAAGGCGCGCAGGTCGCGATGCGTGCGATCGTAAAGTTTATCAGCCGCACGCGCTGGGACGGGTCGCTGGCGATCGTGTGCTACGAAGACGCCGTGTTTGAGGCGTTCACTCGCGAAAAGCTGGCGATGCTCGGCTCGCTCGTCGCACAACCATAAATTATCAGACTTTAAACTTTCTACGCAAGTCAAGCGCTCCACATTGGTCAGCTCACTCATGTCAATAAATACACACGTAGCATCAACACCGTGGCAAAATTCGTTGAATAACCGATTGAATCGAACCTTCGTGCCAATCGTTTTCAGGGCATCGTTGTTTTACTAAATGAATTATTTTGCACACGTGGGCTGTGCAGGCATCATAGAAATCCTACTCCAAAAATAGAAGCGCGTTGACATAAGCTGCTGTTCATGCTGCTACATCCACGGGGGCACTCGAAAGTCCGTTGTTGGTAGCGGCGGCTGCGCGTTGAACGTCTGCAGGACCGCCGTGCGCTCGCTCGAGAACGCGTCAAAGATCGAGTCCTCAAAGCACACAACCGCGAGCGCGCCTTCCCAGTGGTTGCTTCGAACAAACTTCTGGATCGCGCGCATCGCGACCTGCGCGCCTTCTTTCGCGGGGATGCCCATGTTGCCCGTCGAGATGGACGCGATCGCGACGCACTTGAGCTCTTCGCGCAGTGCAGCCGTCATCAAGGCCTCGTAAGTCTGTCCAAGCAGATCGTAGCACTCGGGCTGCGTGATGCGTGGTCCCACGCAATGAATGAGTTTCGAAACACCGGCGTTAAATGCTGGTGTCACGACCGCTTCGCCCGTTCGGCGCCGTCCGCGGAACAGCGGATCGTTGACAAATGTGTTGAGTTCATTGCCTGCACGACGGAATATCGCACCGGCTGCGCCAATGTAATGGTTCGTCAAGTGCGAATTCGTCGAGAAGCCCAGTCCATCGATCGGCGTGCCATCAATGTCCTGCACGTAGCCAATGTCGCCGCGCACGACACTCACGGTGCGCTCGAAATGCGCGCGCTCGTCGCCCGAGCGCAGGAACTCCTGGAGCTCGCGACACGCGACGCTTGCATCTGTCCAGTTCCACGACCGCGCGCGCTGCGGGACGCCCAGGAACCGGAGATCCGCAGGGATGCGGCCGACGAAATGCTGGTCCAGCATCTCCGACCAGAGCGCCGTGTCGCGCAGGTACCCGTGCAGCGCCGCGTCCTTGAACATGGTCGCGAGCACAGCGTCAATACTGCGCACATCCAGCAGCTGCAGCAGCGTGCGCGCGATCTCCTCCACCGCCAGCACGCGCAGCCCGAGCGCCGGCTGCGGGTCTTCCAGAGCGCGCATGTCGACGTGACGCAGCGCGAGCATGATGATGACTGTTGATGCTTGAGGGGCAACTTGAGGAGTGTGGAAAGAAGGAAGAAGCCGCGAGTTGGGCTCAACGATGCCGGATTGGCTGCAATTCGGTCGTGGGAGGATGCGATTGGTGGAAAAGAAATCAGGAACAGGCGTTTTTTTTCAACCCATGTCTTGTGCGGGTATTATAGTTGCAGTAATGATAGCAATCTGATATTGAGCGGTTTGAACAGGATATTGATTATAGTCGGTTCTGCCACATCAGTGCGAACTTAACGACTTTGTCGAATGTGTACTGAATTAAAACAGTGCCAAAGTCGGATCGCATGGACCCTGGGGTGACGTACCGCTTACACAAATATTGTCAAATGGCAGCGACTCTAACGCGTTCCCTGCCGCAATCGACAGCAAAAGCGGACTGTCTGACGTGTCGGAAGGCCGTCGCTTCATGTAAAAGCGCAGACGCTGGTCAGTGCGCTTCCAGAAGGTGCTTCTGCGCACACGCAAACAGCACCAAACAGCCACGTGGACGCACCTTAAAGATCGCGCGGTCCCGAAAGTCCCGTAAATTCCTTCTTCGGCACGGGACGCCGCCATGTCGCATGCTCGCCTTCCCAAGCCGTGAAACATTGGGATTTGTCAAAACTAGGGACCAGTTGTCCCTTGTAAAACGATGCATTCGGGACCAATCACGTCCCCACTCATAAAGCGCCACAGCATGGCTGTCAATTCGGCAAAACGCCACGTGCTAAAGGGAAAAAGATGCGCTCGTGGGAGCTCGTCGCGGCCGCGCTCGCGGCGCTCTGCGTGGCCGCAGGATACGTACGTGTTGCTGCTTCTTGTCTCCGCGTCGCCGCGTAGGTGTGCGGTCTTGAGCCACCTCGTCCAGATGCGTCTGGGGCGCGTGGAGAGAGACCGCTTGCGTCGAGTTGTTATATCGTCGTCATGGTTGCATTGCGGTCGCGCACTCAATTTATTCTTCGTGCGAATGCACTTGTTGTGTATGCACGCAGGTGCACACTGTGGAGGCTCAGGAAAGCGTGTCGAAAGTACGCGTCGCTGCGGAGAATGCGTTTGCTGGCGGCGACATGAAAAAGGTGCTCACGTGTGTGCATGCGGCGCTTCCAATGGGCGCATCGCGCCTGCTTTAACACGGTCCATCCTTTCGTGTCTTTATATGTGTGGGACGCACCACGTAGGCGATCTCGCTGCTGTCCAAGTTGATCGAGCTGGAGCCGTCGAACGAACGAAATTTCTACAAAGTACGTTCGTGTCTGTCGCGAAAGAGCTCGCGCGGGAGTTAGTTGGACCCGTTTCTAATGGAGTGCGTATGTTCGCTATAGCGGTATCGCGCGTACTTGAGCGAGCGCAAATACTCGCACGCGCTTTCGGATTTGACGTCGTCGTTGACCGTGAACCCCGGTTACAAGCAGGTAACTCGTTCCTCTCTTCATTGACCTGTACAAACTTCAGACTCATGCACTTGCTCTTTGCGTTTCGTTTGCTAGGGCATCTCCCAACGCGGCAAGCTGCTCATGATTATCGGCCAGTGTTCGGACGCCATCCACGATTTCCAGAAGATTGTCGAGCTGTACCCGACGGATGCCTCGGCGCAGCAGAGTCTGGAGAAAAGCACGCAATGCGCCGCGTACATTGACGAAGCGGGCAAAGCGCAGGTATTTGCATGGCGCCTTATATTGTGAGCTCTTTGCGGTGTGCAACTGACGCGAAGGCTCTGTTGTCTTGTTGGAAATAGAGTCGAGGAGACTACGCATCAGCGCATGCGTACCTGACCCAAGTGCTTGAAGGAACGGCAATATCGAGTGTGCCGCTGCTGCTGGAGCGCGCGCAACTCAGGTGCGTGCTTTTGGTCTCCGACCTCACAAATATTGTTGTTTTTATGAGTCATTCTTGCGCGTGCATGCCGTAGTATCTCAATGAGCAACCCGTATGACGCGATCGCGGATCTGGGCACGATCTTGAAGCTGGAATCCTCAAACCTTCCAGCGCTCCAGAAGCGTGGCGAGGTGCTGTACTCGTTGGGCGACAAGCAGTCGCTCGAAGCCGCGGTGTCACATTTCCGCCAGGGGCTGCACTCGGATCCGGAACACAAGGGGCTCAAGAAACTCTACCGCCAGCTGAAGAAACTGCTCAAGTTTATCAACAACGCTGAAGCAGAAATGGCGAGCGGCGCCTACGAAGAAGCTGTGGGCGACTGGGAGTCGGCGATCGAGATCGACCCAATGCATGGCGCGTTGAACAAGGATCTGTTCTTCCAGCTCTGTGTGAGTCAACTGCATCTGAAGCAGTACGCGAAAGCGCAGTCAGCGTGCACGAAATCGCTGCGCATCGATGAGAGCAACGCGGCCGCGCACGCCAAGTTGAGCGAAGCGCTGTTAGGACTCGAGCAATACGACGATGCTGTGCGCGAGGCCAAGCGTGCCTTCGAGCTTGACGACGATAACCGCGAGTACCAGGAGGCCGTCCACCGCGCCGAGGCGGCGCTGAAGCAGAGCAAGAACAAGAACTATTACAAGATCCTTGGTGTCCCACGCGACGTGTCGGCCAAGGACATTAAGAAGGCGTACCGGAAGCAGGCTCTTGAGTGGCACCCGGACAAACACGCGGACAAGGAGGAGTCAGCGCGCGAGGAGATCAATAAGAAGTTCCACGACATCGCCGAGGCGTACGAGATCCTCTCGAACGAGGAGCTGCGCGCCAAATACGACCGCGGCGAGGACGTCACGGGCAACGGCCAGGGCCAGGACCCGTTCCAGCGCCAGAATCCGTTTGGCAACAGCAATTTCTTCCGAACACGCGGACCCTCGTTCCATTTCAACTTTTAAGAAGTTTGGCGCAAACTCGCAAGAACGAGGTCGATTGTCGTGTGAACACACAGTGTTTCCGAGTATTTGAAGGAATGGATGGATTCGACAAAAAACGCCAACACATTTCGTCAAGGACACACGCGAAAAAAATCAAAATATGTACAAGTCGGTTGGTTGCATTTTCCGTTGCTTTGTTTGTGTGGATGGATTGGCGGGTCTGTGCTTGTCTGCTACTTGATGTATTCGTCCAGAAGGAGGTTCTCGATGAGTTGATAATGCGACTCTATGACCACCTTCCACGACGGGATGATAACCTCAGCCATTTGCTTCACCTGCTCGGGCGCTTGGATGATGCGCCCGTCCGACACACACGGGCTCATGAGCATGCACATCTGCAGGACACTCATCTTGTTGTTCGTGTCGCCATCACGGCCAGGCAGCGGTTTGATCACGACCCAGCCTTTTTCATGCATTGGCACGTGTTGCTTGCTGCCATCGGCCTCATTCTTCTGGATCGATTTTCCTGCCGACGTCTTATCTGGCCACTCGACCGTTCCTTCCCAGCACATCACCATACGATCTTTCGTCATAAACCGCTTGAACACCAAGCGCCCCGGGATCACGAGTGCGTCATCGCTGTCGTCACCGTCGTTCTCTATCACAATGGGTGTCTTGACCAGCAGCAAATCATCCTCGTTCGGAGAAGGCTACGCATTATTGGAAGCAGTGGTCAGTAACATTGAGCATGCCCAGCAACCCGTTCGACAGCAGGTCTTACCATGCCAGGCACATTCTCGATGCTGTGTTCGGCTTTATCTTTGATAGCCCGCCACGCAGCATCACATACCGACTGGAAATCAAATGGCGAGACTCGGACGTCTCGGAACTGCAGCTTCGCGTTCTTCTCGTGGTCCGAGACGACTCGCGCGTCGAGAAACTCGACCTTCGATTCCGGCAGCTCGGCATCCGCAAACACTTGGTCCAATTGCGAATAGAGCGCATCTAGTTTGCCCGTCAGCGCTTCGTAATACACTACGAGATCGGAGCTGCTGAGAGGCGTCTGTGTGGCTGAGCTGGCACGGTCGTCCTTGAGCGTCGCCAACCGCTAAGCCAGATTTGCCAGACAGTCGATGGCACCATTTTAACTTTATAATGCAATAAACCAGAGGCAGCGAATGCGAAACTAACACGAGAAGGGGGCACGTACTGTTTTCTTCTGGGTCTGAAGCAACGTGTCACTGAACGTCTTTGCGAATTGAAGCTGCGCCTGGACCGTTTGTCTCAGCGTGCGGTTCTCCGCCAGTGTGGATGCTGGCACGTGTTTCAGCGCTTTCGCTCGCTTTAGCGCCTCATTGTTCCCCGCGGGTGTTTGAGTTAACACCAGCGCGCCATTTCCCCGCTCTTGGCGCAGCGCTTCTAGATCGCGCTCCAGAGTTTCCGCTTCGCTGCGGAGCACTTCGAGCTCCTCCTTCGGTCGCACGCGGCGCTTGCGCTTGAGTCCGCGCGCCGGCTCCAGCGCGATTGCAACCGCGCGGTTCTGCTGCACCGACGCCGCCAGCGCTTCGCTCGCGCCCTTGGAAACTGCAACCACAGGCGCAGGAGCTGGGGCAACGGGGGCGGCAGCAGAAGGTGCTGCGTCGTCAGCAACGCGCGGGAGCGGCAGCTCGTCGAAGGTCGTGAGCACGTCCGTCGTCCCACTGTAGGGCTTGAGCTCGAGCGCGTCCATCTCGAGCAGGAACGCCGCCAGCGCCGAGTGCGCGGGGCTCGCGGGCCCCTCGAGCAGCGCGGCGTCCGGCAGCAGCGCGAACGCGTCGAACAGGTCGATCTGCGCCATCGACACGTCTCTCTCGATACGACGGGCGATTGCCAATAGCCTAATGGGCTCCACGGAACAACGCGGTTACGAGGGTTACGCTCGGCACACTAGGCGGTGGCGCTATAGGGTAATCACACGATCTCCGATTACGTTCCTTGATGGGTATTACGCGACGAAACCAGCCAATCGGAGCGCTCGGATTAAGAGCAGGAAGATGCCTGGGAATGGTATTTTACTGAAGTATTAGGAACGAAATAGCCAGTGCAGCCAGATTGTCCATTTACTACTATGTGAGTATTAATAGCCTGTACAAAGCGATGGGATCACAAATTAGTGGGCTAAAATGGTAAATGTGAGACAACTGACTTTGGTGAAATAGACAGAGGGCACATGCGACACAAGCTGAAGGGTTCGCAGGAAGAAATCTGGTCTCCTAAAGAAGTCACTGTTAGCCATTGTGGATGAATAATATCAGTACATTGGACTTGAGTGGACGTCCTTGGATGATGTAGAAACCTTCCATTTTCGATTGGTATGACTACGTCGCAAAAATGGAAGATCGACTGTGCCATCGTAAAGCGTCAAGCAAAAAGATAAGCTTACTTATTTCAAGTTCGGAAAGCTGCTGCATGTGGCTGCGAGGCGTTTGAGTGCTTTTAATGCTCATTCTTGGGGGAAATAGCAGTGGATTGGTACTAAAACGTTGTCTATCATCAACGCGTTTACTCCACGTGAGGATATCATCTCTGCTTGATTAATACAATTCGCCAGATGCCTAATTTTCCTTTGGTGGTGGTACTGTAGTTTCTTTCTCTCTCTCCCTCTCGCATGGAGAGGGGAAACTGGAAGTCTCGCCGTTCACGCTAGTGTGGCTGTCAATAGCACACAGTTGAGGGCACAGCGAGGGCCGATCACGTGGTTGGTAGAAACGGCTTATAGCGGACTGATGCATTTCACGCACTTCGCTATGTGTAGAAGAAGTGTTTGACCGGTTGGAGCCTTTTTTGCGTGTTTATAAAAAAAAACTTGAACTTTGAACGGAAGTCGCTGCTATTTATTATTCGAAGGCTTTCGCACTACGCGAATTACCTTGACCATGGTGGATGGGTGATCACCGACAGCATTCTCACAATCGTAATTGGGTTGCGAGATCAATTCTAACGAGCAACTCGTGCACTAATGACTTGCTTGTCTAAGAGAGAGTTCTCAAGTAACCGGAGGTATCTGTTGCTGATTTGTTGGTACTTTGGTATCACCGACGTCTCTAACTTGCTCATTTGGCCAGGAAGCGCCAGCATAACTCCAGCTCCACCACTTGGACTCATTTGCGTGCACCATTCAACGACGCACATCCGCATCGACCCAGAGTTCGGCATTGGTTTGACCACGATCCAGCTCTTCTCGTGCATCTGCAGACCGTCGATGCCTCCCACAGTTCCTCGAGGCCACGTTGTCGTCCCCTTCGAGCACAACACCATACAATTCTTCGACACGAATCGCTTTGTGACCAAGCGTACCGGTATTTTGGTTTCGCGATGGCCCTGGCCGCCCGGGGACTCCATGGTCATCGTTTTCTTGATAAGGGTCACATCATCCTCTATGGGAAGCACCTGGCATCCACACATTCGAAAGTCAGCGAGTGGAGCCATCACACGTCCAAATATCGACTTCGGTCTCACGTACCACGTCATCTCCGTGCTCGGATCCCGAGACCGCTTCGTCACGAAAGCGCTGCCAGAGCACATCACATACGGACTGGAAGTCAAACGGCATGATTTTGTGGTCGTAAAGGCGCACTGTCATTGCGTTCGTGTCGTATTGCACAACGAGCGTGTGCTTGGCCTCTCGATTTTTTTCATCGATAGTGATTGGGAAAGCCGCGAAGACGTCGCTGAGTTGAGTATACAGTAAGTCCAATTTGCCCGCCAGCGCTTCGTAGTACCACACCAAGTCGGCATCAGTGATGTGCGCTGGCGCCGGATTCGACTCTGTAGGGAAAGCGAACCTCGATGGCTATCATATCAATTAAACTGGTAAGCATATTGTGACAACATCATGAACATCAAATACTTGAATACACACCACTTCCACCAAACTCGCGCCAAGCATTTTGTCAAGCTTTTTGGTAAACCGCATCTGCTCGTTGATGAGTTGACGCAGCTTGCGATTCTTTTTCAGGACTAACTTGGTTGCTGGTGAGTCGAGTCGACTCATCTTGGCTTTTTTAAAGTCATTATCGCCACACTCGATGTCACGCCGACCGCACGCCATCGCCGCATTCAAGTCCTGCAGTTCTTGCTGCAATTCCTCTACATCCTCTCGCAAGGTATCGAGTTCATCTTTTGTACGTCTCCGCTTGGGCGCGACCTTCGCTGGCTTCAGTGCTATGTTGACAACGAGGCTCGGCTGCAGCAATACCGGCGGTGCTGCGCCGTTCTCTGTAGCGCTTGGAGCAGAGACCGTCTGAGTTGCTGTCGAATGCAGCAGCGATTGGCTCACGACGCAATTGTCCGGAATGTTTTGGTTCGAACTCGCTGTGCTGTCCAGCAAGAAGTCATCACCGTCGTCCTCGAGCAAAAGCATCGACAACAGTGCAGACGACGGACTCATGAGCGGCTTCAAGTCGGGCGACGTGGTGTCCGAGAGCACGTGAACGGTGCCGGCGGAGGCGGCTGCTGCTGCATCTTTCTGCTCCATTGTGCGGCGTGGATGGCAAAAAGTGATTATGCTGTGCGCTCATTGATTTGACTGTGAAACTTTCGATTACCGGTACTTGGTGGTCTGTTGCAGTCCCGATTGTTGAGTGATGGTCAGTTGCTCGCTTTTTTTTAATCTCACAGTGACCCGAAAACCCTGTCCCAGGCGCCAGAAAGCAACTGTCGGGTCTGGATCCTTTTATGGATAAATGCAAGTACTTAAGCAGCAAACTTCAGGTTGGGTTTAGGCAAAACAACGTTATGAAATGACGAGATATTCGTTTTCGACCCGGCGCCTAGTACAGGTTTTAATGTGTCTATCTGCAGTAGTAATCAGTTGGTCTGAGAGCTCTGCAGTCGATCTGAGGGTGTGTGCACGAACTTAGCACCCATGAGAATCCTGCGCGAAGCAGTAGCTCAACCCCTTCATCGAATGAGCCTTTCATCAGGAGTATAACTATTGCTGTGCAATCGAAGCCAATTTCTCTGCGGTTAGAGTCATCTGGTAGTAATCTGTTTCTCCAATAGAGAATTCTCGACCGACTGGTGGTACCCGTCGACGATCTGCTGGTATCTTGGTATCACCGTTGTAGTCAGTTTGGCCGCTTGCTCCGGGAAGGGAGCCACAGCTCCACTCGGTCTCATGTGCGAACACAGTTGAGTAAAGCACATCATAGTCGACCCAGAGCTCGGCATCGGCCTGACCACGAACCAACTATTCTCACACAATTGGAGGTCATCGGCGGCTTGGACTACACTTCCTGGCCACGTCGCCGTTCCTTCCCAGCACAACACCATGCGATCCTTGGAGACAAAACGCTTTATGACAACGCGAACTGGGAGCTTAATCTCGGGGCACCCCCTGTCGCCCGGTGATTTCACGATCATCGTTTTCTTCATCAGTACCAGATTGTCTTCTCTCGGCAGTAGCTGCAGCAATTGAATGAGCGAGCATCCAGGACGCCTGAGATAATGGACAACACTTTTACTGAAGTATAAAAACATTTGCTTACCACTTCGTCGACTCGCTCGGACCCCAATACCGCGTCGTTGCGGAGGCACTGCCAGATAGCGTCACAACTCGACTGGAAGTCAAACGGCATTATTTTGTGGTGATGAAACTGTAGCGTCATCGCGCTTGTATCGCAGTTGCGCACAATCAGAGCCCGAGTCGCCTCCCGTCTCCTTTTATCAATCGTGGCTCGACTAGTGGCAAACACGTGATTGAGCTGAGTGTAAAGCGAGTCCAACTTGCCCGCCAGCGCTTCGTAATAGCACGTCAAATCGGCATCCGAGAGGCTCGATGCACTCCGATCCGAGTCAGTAATCTGGTCGAGCTTCACCATACAAGAAAACAAAGCTTTCGCCAATCAGTAATACAAAATAGAGGACACACAACCACACAAGCGAACAGGAAGGAGATTAAACAAGTGCGCACCACTTTTTCGGCGCTCTGGCGTAGCTTTTCACCAAACTCTTGAGTGAAATTGCGCTGTTTATTCACGAGTCGACGCAGATCGCGGTTCTCCTGCAGCATCGATTTCTTTTCACGGCTCTCCTCGAATCGTTTGCCATTGCCGCGCTCGCTTTTTGCCCACTCGAGCGCTCGTGACGCCTGCAGGTAGCTCAGATCCTGCTGCAAGTTCTCGCACTCCTCCCGCAGCGTGTCAAGTTTGTCTTTGAGCCGTCTCCGTTTGAGCGACGCACTTGGCGCCACTGCCGCAGCACTCGGTTTTAGAGACACCGTCGATGGCGCATCATTCCTCTCAGCAGCACGCCGAGATGTGTCTCGTGTGCTATCCGAACCACTTTCGCCTGAGCTAAGCTCGAACCCGTCGCTCCAGCCGCCCTCGTCCTCGCTGTCCTCCAGGAGCGCCGAAAGCATCGCGGACGTGGGGCTCATCGGCGGTTCGCAGGCCCAGAACCTGCCGCTCAGGAGTACGGGCTCACCGATCGCAACTGCTGCTCGCTGCGCCATTGACGTGTGCAATTGTGCAAATGTGCAAATGCGCTCGCTTGTGCTGGAGAACTCGCGCGACTCGGACGATTGCGCCCACGCGAGTCAATTGTGTGTAATCTCCCTGTTTTCGTCACCTTCAGTGAGAATAATCCCCGATAATAGAGGCACCGCTCAAATCCTATAACCTCAGAAGCACAAATAGCAGATGTCTCATGATCATCTCCCCTATACACTCTAATAAAATACTATTGCCATTCCATGAGCAAAGCATAACACTGCAATTCCAATAAGAGAATGAAAAGCAAAAGTTGAAGC
Source organism: Globisporangium solare (assembly GCA_023335675.1). Taxonomy (NCBI): domain Eukaryota; phylum Oomycota; class Peronosporomycetes; order Pythiales; family Pythiaceae; genus Globisporangium; species Globisporangium solare. Next base: position 12,082 of record JAADVP010000952.1, read on the forward strand.
CGCAGATGGCCTGCCCGATCTTGCTTTCGGTGCTTTGGTGCATTCCACCATGCCTTGGGTTTCCGCGACACTATACAGTAGCAGAACTAACTGCTCACGAAAGTCCTGTTAGGTAACTTCAAGCATGTGGCCATCATCTTAAATTGCTAAACTCTTTAAATAGATTATCCTGCTATAATTTGTGAGCTGGTCTCTGCCACTGTTCCCAGGAAACACTGTACAACTGTTTTTTTTTGGATTGTTAGAGCGACACCCCCTTTTTGATATTGCGACACCCCCATCAATTAGTGACCTCCGCAACAATTTGTGCAACTCGTGTTTTAATTGATCAATTCACGAGCAGCAACAGCCTGCCGCATCTCGTCACCAAAGCGGAGAGAGCTGTCCATTGCATCTGCCACCGCTCTGGTAAACATCGCGTTCGCCGCTGCGACAAGAGCCACCACGACCTGAGCCGCTCCTGTAATGGGGCTCCCCCATTACATGGGTCCTCGGGTCAGGAGAGTGTGGGTTTTCACCCACATGGGTTTTACCACCTCTTCCAAACCCACCCACTACGTACAGTCGGTGACACATTAATATGTGTCACTCATGAACACTGTACATA
>JAADVP010000953.1:0-12684 GCA_023335675.1 Globisporangium solare
AGTACTCGTCGAATGCGGGAAAAAGTATATGCCCCAACAGCTTTTCGTCTCGAGAGCAGAATTACCAATTTTTAGCTTAAAAATCGCATTTTTGGCGTAATTATTCAAGAAAAACCGATCGGCACATATTTATGGCGCGCACTGTAGTACCTTCGAGTCAGAAACATCGAATTGAGCAAGTTTATTTATCTACTGTGGACGCTCTACTAGGTACGGTTGTCCAATTTTCGATGACGCGGCATGCGTCATCGAAAATTGACACTTGAAAAGCTACAGTACTTGACTCTGGCGACGGTAATGGGGGACACTGAATTAAATACTCCGCAACGCGTTTGCGGCCTCCAGACGGCGCGTGGAAGCTCCGGCTCACACGGAGCGTCGAGACGACGCGTCCAGCTCTTCCTCGTTCTGCGCCTGCGTGGGGAGATGGCGCAGCACGGTCTCGTCGTACTGGTCGGCGATGATGCGCACGAGGATCGTGTCGTTCGTGATGTTGACGACCGCGCGCATGCGGTTGAGGATCCAGTCGAAGCTCACGAGCATCGAAAACACGCTCGGCACGTCGATGCCGAACGCCGTGCGCCAGACCGTGATCGCCATGACGAGCCCCGAGTGCGGCACGGGCGCGACGCCGAAGGACGCAATCGCGCCGACAAACGCGAGCAGGATGTAGCGAACGGGCGTGAGTAGCTCCTCGTAGCCGCCGACCTTGGCCATGAACACGCACACGAGGGTCATGTAGGTTGCGCTGCCATTCAGGTTGGCGGAGGCGCCGAGTGGCAGCACGAACCGCGACAGCGCGTATGAGACTTCCTTCGTTTCGTCGACGCAACGCATCGTCATGGGCAGCGTCGCGATCGACGACGAACACCCGAAGATGAAAAGCTGCGCGGGGATGATGTGCCGGAGGTACGAGAAGATGTTGCGTCCTGTGGTCACGAACAGCGCCGTCCCCATCACACCGAACGTGAGTGTCGTGAGCGCTGCGAACAACGCGAGGATCAAGAACCCCACGCTCTCGAGTAGCTCCAGTGACGATGCATAGGACGTGATCGACCCGGCAATCATGGACACGATCGCCAAGGGAATGAACTTGATCACGTAGTTGACCATCATACGCGACACCACGCTGATCTGCATCACCATCAACAGCGCATAGTTCTCGGCGCCGTACCGTCGATCGAAGCTCTTCACGATCGCAGCGCCAAAGAAGATCGCGAATGTGATCACGCTGAGCGTCGAGGATCCCGAGAACGAAGTCATGAGATTGTCTGGCACCAGGTCGTGGAAGATGGAAAAGATCTGCTGCGTGACGTCCAAGCTGGCGAACCCTTCCTTGCGGGAGGTGAAAAGGCTGCTGGTCGAGTTGACGATCAGGAGCTGGTGGTCCTCTGTCGCATTCTTGGACGTGCACGCCAGCGCCATGGTCCCGTACGCGTCTGGATATGATGCCAAGTAGTTTCCGTTTGGGCACTTGATCGAGAACTGCGGCACGAGGAGACCCGTGACCTTGGCGTTGAGCTGCGGCGCAAACAGGTTGGAAAAGAGCACCCCGAAGAGCACCCCCATCGTCGACGATACGAGCGACGACATGGCAAAGTACAGCATCACGCGGCTCCCGATTCGCGCCGCTTTTCCCGCTTCCACGAGCTCACCGATGGACACGACGATGCTCGAGAACACCATCGGTGTGATCAAGCACTTGAGCGCGTCGATGAACAGATCACCCGGAAGCGCGATCCAGTCCGGCCACTCGTCGTTCCCGTCGGTCGAGTGCTGCGCGAGTAGCGTGCCAAGCCCGACGCCAGCAGCCACGGCGACGCAGATCCGCCACAGACTTACGGGCGATGTCTCCTCGAATGCGCCAGCGAGCATGTCTCTGAGGCGCAGCTCGTCGCCGAGAATCACGGTCGTGCCCTCCGAAGCGCGCGGCACGTGGCTCTTGCAGGACAAAACGTCGCGGTCATGCAGACGAGTGTGCGTCACGGTTCGGAACCCCGTCACGGGCGACTCGTCCAGCTGCTGGTTATAGTGGTCGGCCAACGCTTTCTCCATTCTACGTAGAACGATGCACTGTGAGGACAGTGACTGGAGTGGCACCTGGGTCTTGGTGCGCAAATGTGCGAGTGTCGAGTGAAAGCAATCTGTGCACAGAAGGCTGCCAGTTTGGGTATAAATACCACCATTTTTTTTTGTGTGTTGAAGGGATCCGCAAGCCGTCGACAGATGGAGCCTCGTTGCTCACTCTCTCTTTCTCTCTCTCTCTCTCTGGACCAGATCTGACGCGCCAGCGAGACAGACGGACAGACACCGGGCTCTGCTGCAGGATACGGGTGCTCGCTCGCTGTGGATGCGAGCGCGCCGACCAGGCGCGTCGCGTGGCTGTGGCAAATCGCGTGTTGCTTTGATGCCGTTTCGGGTCGAATCTGCCCATCTCCCTCTTTATACTGACTGAAACGCTGGATTATAATCTCGCCAAATATTAGTTATTACAAGTATATACTGGGATTAATGTTTGATCGTGATCGATACTATGGACACATACATAAATCGATGCAATATTAGTAAACAAGGATATTTGCATCACCACATGGATTTCTGATCTCGACACCAACATCAACGACCATCACTCTGCTGCTGAACCCAACGCGACAGGGTACAGCGTGCAACTCCACTGCTGCTGCGCCGGCGCATGCAGCAAACCCACGAGCCGCCGCCAGCGTCGTCATAATGTCATCAAGCGGCCGCGTCTGAGAGCCAAGAGCGTCGACATTAGCAGACACTTTGCGGTCGTGGGGCGTATATTCGCACACGTGTCTCTGCGCAGTTCCTACTTTCGCGCAGCGCCTACGCACGTGGGCTCGCACGTGGTCGCTGCGATTGACTTTTCATTTTCGTTGGTCAGCACAATTCATCCCGACAATATGCGACGCTTTGTCCAATGAAGCCTCAACTGTTGTCTCATCGTTGACACCGATAAGAGCTCGAACCCCGTATTCTTGTTGCATTTTCTCTCACGACTGTGCTTTCCTCCTATGAGCCGCATGCCAGGTTTTGCGACTCGGTCACGACACCTTCATCTAACTAGGTTACATACGTAGCTAACCTTGCGCCTATGAGTATATGCCGTCCAATATGACAACTTCGCGCTGAATTTGCGTCAACGTAGTGTTCTAATTTGCTGCTGCTGCTGACGTCGCAGTTGGCGTTGTGTTGGAGAGATTTACTGTCGTTGTAGTACCGAGCGTCTCCATTGAGGCATCAATAGCGCACACTGAGGCCCAATAACCAAAGGCGGCAACCTTCCGCCCCTCCTCACGCGGTGGACCAACATTACGACAGCGTCCTCCCCATGCCCGACCGCAATCTCCTCTGATTGCGAGCCAAGCGCCCAGCCAGAGACTCTCTGTGCGCTTCTCGTTGTCCGCTCGGGCAGCAATATGGCGATGCGCGCCGTCGAGTGGTCTTCGCGGGACGCTCACTACGAGGCCCATTGTAGCGGCGATGCGATTGGCGGCCGTGCCGTCAACAAACGGCGGATGTTCCTGAAAAGCAGGTACGATCCTTCAATCTTTTACCGCTTCCACCTCGTCTATTGATACCTTCCACTTTTCGTGGTAGGTATAAGCTATAAAACCACCGTATCAAAGATATACAGGTATCTAAAGCAGGTGTAGTTACTCGCGTGTAACCGGCCATTTGGGGACGAGCACCCCCTCCCTCCTGCGTCTGACTCTCTGGGCTCAGCACGCTTCTACGCGGCCCGCATGCATCCACAAGTGACGCGCAACGGCACATTAGTAGGAGACTCGCCGCCGATTCCGAGCGCGCAGCAGGTGAGTGAGTGAGTGAGCGCCATGGGGCCGTCGTCGCTCCACGCGCTGTCGTCGCTCGGCGACCTGCACGACCACGGCTCCGAGCTTTCCCTGCGCGGCCCGCAGTTCGCGTACGAGAGCGACGAGGAGCTAGAGGTGGACGAAGAGCTGCTCGAGGTGCGCGGCGAGGTGCCGAGCAGCGATCTGCGCAACGTCAATGCGCTGCACGTGCTCCTCGGCGCCGTCGCGGGCGTGGTGGCCGCGATCGTGATCTCGCAGACGAGCAGCGACGACAAGGTCGGCGACAGCGCAGCCGTGCGCTGGCTGCTGGTGCCGGGCGAGCTCTACGTGAATGCGATGCTGTGCGTCGTGCTGCCCTCGGTCTTCCTGCACTCGGTGCTCGGCAGCATGCACTTTTCGACGCTCAACAAGACCAAGGCGCTCGGCTCCAAGATGCTCCTGCTCTTCGCCGTGACGACGATCTGGGCGAGCGTGCTCGGCGTGCTCGTCGCGCTCTGTTTCACGCCCATGCTGTACGAGAACCAGGCGCTGCGCAGCATCGCGACCGAGGCCAGCGCACTGCCGCGCGACACCGCGCTGATCAAGCTCGCATGCCCGCAGCTCAGTACGCGCAATCACACGTCGTCGCTGTTGGTGCAACAAGACGGCTCGATGCGGTGTACGCAGCCGCTCGAGGGCGTGAACGGCACGAGATTCCTGCTGGACGACATCGCGCACTCGCTCCATATCGGCGCAACGACCCAGCGCATCCCGAGCCTCAGTGAGCAAGTGGTCAAGCTTCTCGAGACGGTCTTCCCCTTGAATATGCTCCAGAGCTTCCTCGACGGCGACGTGCTGAGCGTGATCCTCGCGGGCATGGCGCTCGGCATCGCGCTGCTGCACTTCTCGTCCATCTCGAGCGTCGCCGGCACGAGCGACTCGAGTCTGTTGTTTCTGCTCATGATGCAGGCCGAAGTCATCCTGAGCGTCCTGCTTGGGTTTCTGCTACAGATCTTGCCCGGCGCGATCGGGTTCATCGTGTGCGACCTGCTGCTTCGGTCATCACCGTCAACGTTAGCGTCGCCATCGGACGCCGCGACCGCGTCCATGCAGGACCTCGCGAGTCTCTTTGGCGTGCTGGTGCTTGCGCTGGCGCTGCACTTTGCGAGTATGCTGAGCATCGCGTACCTCGTGACGAAGTCGAGCCCGCTGCCGTTCCTCAAGCATCTGCTGCCTGCGCAGTTGGTCGCGCTGACGACGTCGTCGTCTCTCGTCGCGCTGCCGACGACCGTGCGGAGCATCGCTGCGACCAAGCAAGTGTCCATGCCGCTCGCCCACTTTGTGTGCTCGGCAGGCACCGTGCTGAACAACAACGGCAGCGCGACCTACGCCTCGGCCGCTAGCGTGTACCTCATCACCACCGTAGCGCTTCCAGGTCACGAGTTAACGGGCGGCACCATTGTGCTCGTCATGATCGCGAGTTTGTTATGCTCCTTTGTGATCGCGCCGCTGGGGTCCCAAGGTAGCAGCGCGGGCGTTGCCGTCGGGACGATCTTGGTCAGCATCTTCGATGTCGACCCCCGGGGTGTAGTCGTGCTGGTGAGCTTCCTGGCGGGCATGGATTGGCTTTGCGACCCGTTCGTGAGTGTGCTCAACGTCACGAACGACGCGCTCGTCGCGTGGATGCTCGCGCACCAGATGGACGAGCGGTTCCTGGACCAGTCGTTCGACACGCAAGAAGACCTGACGACCGACGGCGGCCTGGACGAGTCGGGGCCGGAGCGGCGCACGCGCTCGTCGAACTCGACGAGCACTCGCCACCACCATCAGCAGCAGCGCAGCATCCGCGGGAGCGAGGTGTTCATTTAAAAGAGAGAGAGAACAGTATTTAAGGCGAGCGTTGAGTATATTCCTGTAGACGAACGTTTTCCAACCACCTGCGAGCATATAGAGAGATCCACGAAACACAGAGAAATGAAACCCAAAAGACGCTTCCGCAGGCGTCGGCTGCCACTCGCCTTTGTGCGTTCCGTCGGCGCAAGATGGAGAAGACGCAGTTTGACGGCTTGCTGTCCAAGCTTCAGGACGCACACGACGACAGCGACGGCCAGCCGCACCGCCCGCAGCAGCAGCCCCACACCGCGAGCGACCGCCGCTCGAACTTCGTCCCCGCCGACATGCTCGCTGACGGCAAGATGAGCGATAGCCAGCGAGATGGCCATGGCGAGAATGCGCCGGCCCGCACGTTCAGCAGGTTCCCTGCAGTTGATGCCCATGGCGCAGGCATGATGAGCTCGCTCACGATGACAATGACGCCGACAACGCAGTTCCTGGAGCAGCCCGAGATCTTCAATGTCCAAAAGAGCGATCCAGCGGGCGGTGGCGGCGGCCCAGGCAGCCGATCTGGCGCTCCGAGTAGAGGCGCCAGCAGCGCCGTACCCCTCGACGATCTCCTCGTGGATCTGCAGTACAAGTCCCCGCACATGGTGTTCACGTGTGTCGGCGGCGTCGCGGGGTTTGCACTCGGCGCGCTGCTCCGCGGATACGCCGACCTGAGCACGACGGTGCAGTGGTGGATGGGCTCCCCGGGTACTTGTACACATTCGCCGTCCAGTGTATCACGATCCCGCTGATCTTCACGAGCGTCACGATCTGCTTCGCGAACCTGCTCGTGTCGCGCAAGACCAAGGGAGTGATGGTGCGCATGGTCATGTACTTTGTGCTCGCATCTCTGCTTGCGTGCTGCGTCGCGCTCGCCGTGAGCTTCATGTTCGCTGCCGCGTTCTCGCGGAAGCCCGATCTGCCGAACACCATGCAGTCAGCATCGCTGCAGCTCATGTGCCCGAACGGCAAGTACCTGGCCAAGCAATCGACCATGTGCGAGAGCGAGCACCTCCACGACGCCATGACGTTCGTCGCGACCAACATCACGGGCATCTCACTCGAGTCGGCGGGGATCCCGGCCAAGACGTACTCGTTCGCGGCACAGATCGTGTACTTTTTCGACAACCTCTTCACGCAAAACACCACCGAGTCGTTCAACAGCGGCACGTTCATGTCCGTGACAGCGTTCAGTGTGCTCTTCGCACTCGGACTCGTGCTCATGCACGACCCCGCGACACGCGAGCAGAACCACGCGTTCGTGCTGCTCAAGCAGGTCGACGTCGTGCTCGAGATGATCCTCAACTGGCTGATCCCGTGGACGCCGATCGGCACGTTCTCGGCCATGACGTACTACGCCTCGAGCAACACGATCACGCACGACACGCTGCGCGAGATGGCGTATTTCGCGGGCGCGATGGCCGCCACGCTGCTTGCGTACTTTGCGCTCGTGACGTGCGTCGGGTACTTTCTGCTCGTGCGCAAGAACCCGTTCCAGTTTTTCTGGTTCTTGATGCCTGCGATCGTGTTCATGTTCGGCTCGTCCGACTACATGTCGACGATCCCCGTGCTCATGCGCAGCATCGAAGGCTCCAAGCAGGTCTCGCGCACGCTCTCGCAGTTCTCCGTGTGCGTCAGCGTCTTGTTCTCGCTCTGCGGCATGGCCTCGTACTTTGTCGTCGCCATCATCTTCATGGCGTACACGAGCGGACTCGAGGATTCGCTCACGCCGGCGCGCGTGATCGGTCTCGTCGTGCTCGGCACGCTCAGCTCGCTCGGCACGCCGCACCAAGCGGGGAGCACGCTCACGTACACGGCGACAATCTGGCACGCGCTCTTCGGGACGCTCGCGCCGGCTTCTCTCGAGTACCTTCAGCTCATCGAGTGGCTCATGATGCGCATGCGCCGCACGCACAACACCATCATGATCGCGTTCATCGCGCGCGTGATCGCCGAGCAGCTCGATGAGACCGTTGAGGACGAAGAAGACCGCGCGTTCGCGGAGCGCCAGATCGGCCTCGCGCACATGTAGGACGCGAATCGTCGATAATAAACACATGCACAACGTCTTTCAACTCCCCACTAGTTGGCGACGCATTCTTTGTTTTCTCCCATGTTTGTCATTGTTGCACCCTCAACGTCCTCGTGAGCAACGCAATGAGACCGTTGAGTGTCAAGAAGGCGCTGGATTGGATTTCGCCAGCGTGTGAACGTTGCCGGCAACTCCATTTTGTTGTTTTACTGCGTCTCCTACCTACCTATCTATCTGTGACGTGTGCGCCTTGTCCTGTAGCTGCTGCTTGTCGTGGTCGTTGATGGCCTCGTTGGCCAGTCGGTCCGCCTCGGCGTTGTCTTCGCGGCGCACGTGCGAGAACGCGACGCTCTCGAGCTCGTCGCACAGCTGCCGGCACTCGGCGTGCAGCACGCGAAGGTTCGGCGACTTGACGCGGTAGACGCCCTGCATCTGGCGCACGATGAGCTCTGAGTCCATGTGCACGTGCACGTGCTTCACATCGTGCGCGCGCGCCAGACGCAGCGCCAGCAGCAGGCCCTTGTACTCGGCCGAGTTGTTGGTCTCGCTCGCGCCGAGATACGACATGCCCGACGCGATCACGCGCCGCGTCGCCGCATCCAGCAGCAGCGCGCCGCAGCCGCTCTTGCCCGGGTTGCCGCGGCTCGCGCCGTCCGCGAACGCCAGCACCGGCGCCTGCTGCGTGCCGCGCAATGAGGACGCGGCGCGAGCCGAGCGCAGCGCAGCGCACCGCTTCAGCCCCCTGCCGAGCATCTTGCCAATGTGAGTGATTGGGTCGCAACGGTGTGCGATGATAATGTGGACCACATACGATTGGTATCAATCCGCAATGCATTGACAAAAGAAACCCATAGAGCATTGGAAATTGACAGCACAGGCAACGTCTTCCTTCTCGCTCTACTGCTCGTCCTCTTGCTCTTGCGTGAACGTCCATCCGACAGTGCGCAGCAGCCCGCGCATCACGCTTGTCTGGGCGCTCGTGGCCGCGAACTTGACGACCTGCAGCTTGTCCTCGGTGCCGCTCGTCCACGACTCGACGCGAATCGGCTGGTCGAGCGCGACGCCAGCGGCCGGGAGCTCGTCGTCGAAGGAGCAGTTGCACATCAGCGGCAGCACCGGCACGCGCTCTTCGCGCTGCAGAATCGATGTCACCTGGCCAAGCATCCAGAACAACGGCGTCTTGCCGACGCGGTTCGACCCCAGGTTCGTCATCGCGACCTCGGCAAACTCGGCAAAGTTGCGGCTCGTGCACGAAATGGTCGCGCTCGTGGGGGTTTCCGTCGCGCGGCCTTCGAGTGCCGCGTCGATTTGGAAGCCAGAGTTCGAGAGCGGCACGAGCAGCGTCTCTTGCTTGTACGGCACCGAGAGCCACGTGACCGACTGCCACAGCGTGCCCTGGTCGTCAAACAAATCCGTTTGCACCGTGAACTCGACCTCTTTTTCGAGGAATCGCTTCTCCGTGAGCACCATGACACACTGTACCCAAAGACGCGCCAGACACAAAATACATACCAACAACACAATCAGCAACCATCCATAAACGCAAGTTCCACAAACCAACCGCCGATTTACATACGTTGATGTCCTGCGGCTGCTTTGCGTCATCTTGGTCTTGCGTCTTGTCGCGGAAGCGCATATCCAGCGGACGCAACTGAGTGATCGTGAGCGCCTTGACACGCAGGTTGCGCACGCTCACGGGGAAGTTCGAGTTACCCAGAAGCTGCAGCAGCATGCTGCTCGTTGCGACCTGCGGGAAGATGAACGGCAGCTTCTCGAGCGCGAGCGTCTGGAAGCCGAGCGACGTCGTGAGCTTGGCGAAATCCGTCGACAGCAGCGCAAAGGGGCACTGCAGCGTGATGCGCGGGCAGGGGCTGCGCAGAATCGCCTTGCGCCAGCCCATGCGCGTGAGCGACGACAGCCAGCAGCGCCACACAAATTCCTTCGTGCCAAAGTCGCTTGGCGCAGGCAGCGCGCCATACCTAAAGATGCGTTGAGCAGAGACATTGACACAATGCGCATTAAGACACCGACACCGCACGCGCGACACGCAGATTCAACGGCAACGAGGCGCGCGTACGTGTACACGAGCTCGTGGTCCCATGTGACGACGATGTAGACGAACGGCGCGAGCACGGCGCCGCCGATGACGAGCGCCAGCAGCACTGCGAGCGGCGTCATGATGCTCTCCCCCTCGGTTCGATCTGGCGAAATGAGGCAAAACAAGTCGGACGCGGCCACTAATGTGGACCACATTATGTTCTGCATAATCAATGCGATTATGGTTAGGCACAAGTCCCTAATGCAATTACACTATATGAAGAAAACGCACTAAACAGACGAATTTGTCACCAGCAGCTCCTTCAAGCGCGTTCTTCGTCGTCGTCGTCTTCGGCCGCCGCAAACTTGTCCCACTTGCTGTAATCCACGGTCCCGGGGCGGAGGCTCGAAGGCGGCACCTTGGGCTCCGCGAGCTCCGGCAGCGGACGCAGCGCCGACGTCTCGTCCAAGTGGATCATCAGGTCAAACTGGTTGCTCAAAGAGCACATGGAGTAGTGGGACTGGCGCTCGGTGGGCTTAACGTACTGGACGCCAATGAACCGCTCGAGCCGCTTTTGCTCCAGCTGCTCCCGCACTTGGTCTTCTTCGGGGCGCAGACGAGGTGACGAGTCGCCAGTCTGCCCAACGTCCTCGGAACCCTTGTTCTTGCGGAAAAACAGCCCAAACTCCTTGAGTTCAGGTTGCATTTTGCTGGCCTGGTGCAGCACGTCGCCTGTGCTGCCTGGCAATGCCGGGTTCAGGTCCATCACGAAATCGCGCCCGTTCCAGCGCTTTGCGGCGCGTACGGTGCCCGTGTTCGTCGACAACCCGATCAGAAAGCAGTTGTCCTTACCCAGCACTTGCCGCACAAGGTGTCCGACATTGACTTGGCCCCATCGCTCATACTGCTCTGTCGCAGCGGCATCACCAATGTGCGAGTTGTGCGCCCACACGACTGCACGCGATCTCGGCGGTTCAGCGCGTCGCTGCTTGTCCGCGCCTTTTTCCGGTTCCAGCTTTGCGCTGTGGTCATCATCAAATTGCGCCTTCAATTTCTCGTCGTGAAAGGCCAGTGCATTCATGATCATGTCCACCATCGCATGGTCGCGGATGTTCCATGTGAGTGAGCTCCCAAAGTAGCTTTCACGGTAGTATTCCTCCGCGGCAAGCACGACACGCGCATTCTCGTGAGCACTGAAATACTCGTCACCATCGCCAAACACATTTTTCAGCTTCGGTCCTTTCGCATCCAGTTCCTCGAGCATCGCCTTGATCTTGTTGGTTTGCGGTTGCATCTCGCCACGCAGTAGCGCTCGGCAGTACGCTTCTTCATGAGGGCGGAATTTGCGCAAACCTTCATAGCGTTGCCGCCCGCGTTCGGCCATGGGCGGGTCCACCGCGTCCAGATATGAAACCACTTGATCCGTCGACGAGAACATGCTGTAGATGTCGAGCCCAAAGAGCGCCACAGGAATCGACGACCGGTTCGGCGTCTTGAGGACCTCGTGACGAAGATTCTCAGCTTGGAGCCACTGCACGAAATCACGAACGACCTCATTGCGCCACATCCATACCGGGAACCTCGCTTTCAAGACTTCCATGACTTCTTCGGCGGTTGTTGCATCCGAGTCTGGCGGATGCAGGTGCGAAGGTGGAGGAAACGGTTCTGGTCCACCCACAATGCTAGGTCTCGGTGGCGATCGCGACGATGCATTCGACGACGCCGTTGCCGAATAGGCATCTGAGGGCGACGCTGTTAGCGTTTGTGTCGACGACTGCGTACCGCCAACAAACTGATGTAGTTTGTAAAATGTTGGGAAATCTGATTCGCACAGCACCAGTGAGAAGTTCTCTCGCTCGATCAGCGCCTTTGTTATCTCTGCGCGAAGTGCGTAGAACTCTTGCGTGCCATGGGTTTCTTCGCCGATCAGCACGACACGCGCATTGCCGATCGCCTGTCGGATCTTCTCAAATTGGTTTTCCGCCAGTTGCGTCAGCCCGGTGCGTGCTTCCGCTATGGTCGACAGCATCGACTTCCTCATTCTTCCGAAAGGCCGACGAGGTGGGCCGTTTTCGCGACTTTGGATGTGATCTCGCGTGCGACGTTGGGCTTCTGTTCACGTATGACGTCGGGAGGAGGAGGTGGAGGTGGTGGTGGGGCATCTTGGGATCCGACAGTTACAACAACACTTGAGTGCGTGAAAAATTGTGGACATGTGCATTTCTCAGATGAACTCCCTAAAATAACGTCCTGGGAAGTTAGTAACAATAGGTGTGCTCAAATGGTGTGCACCACATCATGAAGAGCTCACAGAATGATGGTCTATACCAATTCATACACCACTTTAATATCAGTACATTCAACTTGTACACATCCCCGATCGGAATTACTAAATGGACGATCGCTTGTGTGCTGATGCCGAACACCAAATCCTATCAAGTGGAAGTGCTCACGGAATCCTGGAGCTGTGCTCGAACTTAAACGAGTAATCGGCACCTAGAAAGCGCAAAACGGTACCGCATTAACGACATGTCAGCACGAAAGCTTTACGTCTGCAGCGTACCATTGTGGATGAGCAGGTATTGGAAAACCATCAGCGTCCACGTGACGAGAAATGCTTGGTAGATCTGCCATTCGTGCTCTAGCGCAAACGCGAGCTGATAGAAGACCGACACACCAAGGTGGCGCTTGATCATGAAGTACACGTACACCATGCTGAGCAGCTCCATTAGAGCGTACACGAGAATGTTCTGTATGATAGTGTGGATTTCTTCGGCGGTGGAGTTTCTCAAGTCTTCGTAGTATTGGACATTTGGCAGATGGACCATGACTACAAGGTAGATTGCGTACATGATCGGGATCACCGCCTCGATGTATTCGACCACGACGACCTCTTCGCTGTTATAAAGTTGCCGCAG
>JAADVP010000954.1:0-12680 GCA_023335675.1 Globisporangium solare
CCGTTAGATACGGAAATGGGCCGATGGTGGATGATGGTGGATGAAAGATGGTGGCCCCCAGCCGCCACGCGAATGTTCACGAGAGTGGCACGATTGAACTTCAGGAATGAGCCGAATCGCTGCACGAAGTTACACACGCTGGATTCACTTGCAGCGCACAACAAACAGCACACTATAGAACACTATGGACAGTAAATCAACATGCTGCAGCATAGCACACGCTGGGCGTCGGGAAAGAGCGCGCTGTTAGGGGCAGAGAGCGCCACTTTCTTTCGTGTCCACCCATTAAACACCGCTGTCATTTCGCAGAGCTGCTGATGCGGAATGTTGGTACTAGGAGTGAATGCGGGATCGATGTCATTGACGTCATTTCCGACGGATTGGGTGACGTCGCTGCTCATGCGGTGAGTCAGCCGCCCACTTGAAGTAGCGACCATTTCTGGGGACCATCGCCTTTAGACGTGTCGACCGTGCAGTTCAGCATTCGAACAGTGCGCTTGTGCTTACTTGCATCTGAGCCATGCAAGGAAAGTGTGAGCCGTAAGCGCTGGCTGATTGCGCGCGAGTGCGCACTGTACCATCAGCAAATCCTGAGGTGCGAGAAGCACTGCACAAATTGCACTGTGTGACACGAACTACATATACAGTATTCCTTCTGGGGCGATCTACCTTGGCCAGTGTGGTGGTGATGCAGAGCATCTGGTGCTTCGCGTGTGTGTTCCTACCTAGTCAGAGATGGGTGTGTTGTGTACGCTCCCCGTCTCACATGCTTGCCTCGCAGCTAGTGAAAAACCAGAACACCGTCACAAGCGAGCCGAAGGATGCTTTCTTGTGGCGCACAATCCGTTTTTTAGTTGCGCGACGCTGGCTGCAGCCTGCTTTTTTAAAACTCAAACGCTGATTCATCCATCGTCTCTACTCCAGAAGCAGCACAGTTTTCCTTTTTTCTTTTTTCATCTTGAGGGGATCATCTCACTGCATTGTTCCCATTTCCCCTGTAAAAGGCCAATGACTTTGGAGCGCGTTTGTCTCTTGCAAAGGTTCGTCTTTGCCGCGAGCGCTGTTTACAGAATACTGTCGTTGGTGGTGCGCGGGGTCCGCATCTTCGCTTCGCCAGCGCTGGCGCTGCGCCACACGAGGTCGCGGGATTGCCCCCATGCATGGTGCTAATGGGCCGGCACGATGCAAGATCGCCAAGTGATTGCGTCGAGTCATCTTGATGCTGTGAGCATCGAGTGTTGGTGACGGCACAGAGCGTTGATCTTGTATCGAATCTACGCAAAGATCGTACCGCTGCGTTAGCGCTTGGACTTGACTTTGCGCCTCGACCTTCGCGCTTTCGAGCTCTCGACAGCACTTTTGCAACAACTGCATATCCCTGTCCCCTCCGTAGTGCTCAAGATGAGTCCCCAACCTTTCGAGTAGATGGACGGCTCACATCGTCAATTGGTAGCGCACCTGTATGCAAGCTGCAGCACGTGGTCCTTGTTTACTCGCGCAGCTTTTTCGTCTACAATCATGAGTGAAAACGCAACCGCCTTGTAGGCTCCTCAGTTGCGCTTGTTTTCGATTTGCTGTGTCTCCGCCATGGGCTTCCAAGACGAACTGTCCACTTCAAGCGCCAGACGCTGCACGTCTGCTTGGAGGGCTCTTGCCGCCAGTTTACACTCCTGACACATGAGATCACAGTCAACACAACAGCACACAAACGTGAGCAAGCAGTGGCGTCGTAAACGGAGAAACAACAAGCGCTTTTTCCCCTGTACATCGCTCGTCTCCGTCGCTTTGAGCAGCGCGCTTTCTGCGTTCTCTCGACTGGACTTTTCGCTTTCCCATTCGACCCGCAGCCGCGGCAGCGACTGACGAAGCTGCCGCAACTCGAGGTCTATGCTGCGAAACTGCTCCACTTTGCGAGCCTCCAGAGCCGCGCGATGAGCTTCGTTCTGTTTCCATTCGTCGCGTCCGCGGGCCAGCTGGCTCTGGGTCGCATCGCGCTCGTGGCTCACTGACTGCTTTGTGAGCACTTCCAGCTGCTCAGAAAGCGGTGTGGGGTTCGTGAGTTTGGATGTTCTGTGGCTCTGGGAGCATAGTGCGCACTTGGAGGAGGACGACGACTACACGTACCTGGACTTGACCCTGCAGCGTGAGCACCTGGTCTCTCCAATCTTCCATCTCACTCACCATTTGCTCCATGCTGCGCTCCAGCACGAAATTGTCAACAACGCGACAAGACTCAGTCCATAGATCTGGAACTAGATAGGACTGCGAGCTCTCGTACAAGAGTTCTTTTTGCTGCAGTTGCTTCACCAACTCTGTGTTCACGTGGTGCTCGGCGTTGCGCTCTTTCTCGGTATGCTGCAAATCAAACTTTGCTACTTGCTACGCATCACGAGACGATCGGTTAGCCCACAAGACAGCGAACCTCAGGCAGAAACAGGGCAGAAGGTTGGTGCAGACCAGTTGGTCTCGTAGCGCTGTGTTCTACGTAGCAAATGAAACAACCACCAATGAGCGTTGGCGTCCACCTGGAAAAAACCGCCAAATTGACGAATTGCAGCATTGAAATGAGTGTCATTTCCAACCTCGGAGCGCAGCTCTTGAGCGACATGCATTGTCTTTTGGAGCTCACTGGCGACGTCTTTGAGCTGCGCCTGCTTCTGCTGGGGCACGCTCGACGCGTCTTCGAGTATCTGGACGTGTCCATGCAACTTTCGAGCCGCATCCCTGTACTTCGCTCCCATGTCTCTAGTAAGAAACCAGAAACGCTCTCGTGAACTGCAACAGACACGATAGGTACAGCCAAAACGGTGCTTACCCTGTCCATGCAGCAAGCGCTTTGTATTCCTCGTCTGCGAGTATCAGTCGATGCAGGAGCTCCGATTTTTCAGCCTGGCGAGTGTCAGAGTATCCAGTCGTTCGCGCTTAGGGTGCGCAAAGGCAGACTAAGCCTCATATACCTCGAGGTCGTGCACCACGTCCTCAGTTCGCACTAGCTCACTCGCCACAATGTTGTACTTGGCCAGCTGGTCGGCCACAGCACTCTCCAGTTTCTCACACGCTTTTTGCTGCGTCGCTTTCAACTGCAAGAAAGATGCAATCACACCCACCCACATAAGGACTCGCGCTGCTCTTCATTCACACACTTTTCCATATTCAGAAATCCCCTGACGTGCCTCGTGCGCATACGTCGCGAGCCGCAGCGTCTGCTCAAAGAGTTGCTCTTTCGTCGCCATCTTGAGGTACGCCTTCAGGTCGCCAAAGTGCGGTCGCTGCAGCACCTAGCGGATCAGGAGCGCCACGTTTGAGTCGTCCGCTGCATTCGCGGTTGTAGCGGCGCTGCTGCTTTCTGAGCTTATCGATTGGTTCCTGAGCTGCTGCTTGAGCCCTGAATGCTTCGAAACCGCTGCTGCGTCGTTGCCATGCAGCGAGCGATTCTCCTTCGTGCGGATCTGCTGCCGTCGACGCACGAGTCCTGCGCGGTTGAGCGTCATGATGCAATTGAGTGGACGTCGCTTCAAGATCGAGCGGACGAGAGCAAAGCGGATTCGCTCTGGAGTCAGTGGACGGGCCGCTGGTGACTGTAACTGTAACCCTTCTCGCAAAAAAAGAGAAGAAATCGGCAGAGATTCAGCAGAGAATGTCTTGTTCACGGATTGGCTGTCTGCGGTCCATGGTACTCATCCGTAAATAACGCTTCCAGGAAGCTTATTTAAGGTATTGCGCAATCAGTGCTGCCAAATTTTTCTGATACCAGACGCTGAGATGCAACGAACAAGATGAGCGCTGGACGACCAACTGATATTGACGTCGTGGCGAAATGGTTCACAGGATCGGCAGAACGATGCGCACACTGGGATGACTGCTTCTTCCTAGCAGCAAATACAGAGCAGCATGCTCCCCACTGGAGTAGCAACTCTTGCTTTGAGTTTACGTGGAGGCAAGACACAGATCCGCCGAGCTGATTGATTGATATTGACGTCGTGGCGGACGCGAATCCGTTGGTTTACTGTAATTGACAGAGATGATGCATGCGGTGCAGCTGTGGATATGCCGCAAGCGTAGGAATGAGCAACGAGTTTGAACGGGCAACCGAGCGCACCCATTACATGCGCCGAAATGATGCGACAGCGGCTAACGCGCCTATCGGTTAAACGCCGCTTCAGATAATGGACACTGCTGTTCGTCTAAAGTGCTGCTTGTTGAGCTTGCCGTATTGGAACAACACGCGAAAAAAGAAAGGCAATGCGGCTGATGGCTTTCGAGAAAGAAGTTCATACAAAGGAGAGCTTGTTGCGTGTGGACATGTGTCAACAGCTGCTGTGTCTTTTTTTTCTCTCTCTTGTTGCTACTGGATGAATTATGCGCGCTGGGCTCTCTGCTTTTGCTTCTTGGAGAACAGCGACGCGTGGCCTTCTAACACGTTCATGCGCACACGGTGCGGCGCGCTTTTCCGCGCGAGGAACTCCTCGGCGCTCGCCGTGAGCTTGCGCGTCTGCTGTGTGGCCAAGTCGTCGACGGTCTGCACCTGGATGTTGCCGAACTGGCGGATGTGGCTCTTCTTCTTCAGCGCTGCGGTCAACCGCTTCTTGGCGGCTTTTTTGCGCGCGGCTTCAATCTCCTGCTCGGCTTCTTCTTCTCTGCAAGCACAACATGTAAAAGCGGCAATCGCTCAATGTCAGCATATCGCCAACGTTTTTCCCACATGTATTCCACCAGGTGCTCATGTCTATATGTTGCAGATTGAAGCAAATGGACGTACTCGTGGTGTGCTGCAACGGCAGACAGGATATCTTCTGGGAGCTCTTCGACAGCTTCTTCTACCTCCTTGTTCGCGCGCGTCGCCCTCTTTCTGCTCAAACGACACCAACAACAATTCACATGGGGCATTAGAATGTCAATAAATCCTGAAAAAAGGCAAGGCCACAGGATCGACTTGTTGTGCCGTACACAGCGCACAATGCTGTCAGCAAAACTCACCGCTTGTTGGAGGCAGCGCTCGTGCGCGCCTCCTTTTCGTGGCGCAGCAACTCGAGCGCCTGATCCTTCGCGCTCAGCTTCGTCACCTCCTCGGGGGCCTCGTCATCGCTCTCGACGTCGGCGTCGCGCGGCAGGTTCTTGAATTCTTCTTCGTGAGCGCTCATCGTCGTCTGTAGTGCGGGTGCTCTCGCGCGTGTGTTGTGGTGCTACGGCGCTGCAGCGGTGTCCTTCGCTGCTTCAATCTTCGCGGCGCGCAGGCGTGCTGCTGGTGCTGCTTATTGCGGCGCGTCGTTACCAAGCGTTGCTGCTATTGGGGGCACTTTCGATTAGTTGTCGGAGTGTTTGTCCTCCACTCAGCCAGTCAAATTTATAGCCAATCCCATCGCTCTCTTTGGAGCTCGTCGAGATACCCCGATCCCTTATTCCTATTGGTTTATACCACGCTCATCCAAGCGATTGGGAGGGTAATCGGAGTGAGGTGGTATATACCGTTCTATATGCTTCATATATCCCACTCCAAATGCGATCTATATCAGTACTTCAGCATTTCCAATGAGCGACAATGATCTGCCGCCATCACCGGCGAATATAGCGGCTGCTGCGCGTTCCCCCATCGTTGCATCGCGACGACGCCGTGTGCGCGACCTAGTGCTCGAAGCCGCCAAGGCGCGCGCGCAGCAGGCGCTGACGCACGCCGATGGCGCGACGTCGCTGTTTGCGCCGTTCAGTCCGTCCCCAGCGGTGATGATCCACGCCGTGTGGGAGTTCCTGGACACGCAGCAGCAGCGCCCTGCGATCGCGCACGACGAGCTGATCGTGGACCTCGGGTGCGGCGACGCGCGGTGGCTCATCGCGGGCGTGCAGCGGTACCAGTGCGCAGCGCTCGGCATCGAGATCGACGACGCGCTCGTGACGCAAGCGCGCGCGCGCGTGCAGCAACTCGGCCTCGAGCGCAGCATCCGCTTGGAGACAGACGACATC
Source organism: Globisporangium solare (assembly GCA_023335675.1). Classification (NCBI taxonomy): domain Eukaryota; phylum Oomycota; class Peronosporomycetes; order Pythiales; family Pythiaceae; genus Globisporangium; species Globisporangium solare. The sequence goes on from JAADVP010000954.1 coordinate 5,959, forward strand.
ATGAACGTCGACATCTCGCGCGCAAGACTCGTGATCGTGTACGCGTTCGCCGAGTCGCTCCACGGGATCCGCGCGCACTTGGAGCGCCAATTGGGTGCGCACGCGAGCGTCTTGTCCATTGGGGTACGGCGCTTTTCTCTTGATCATTTTCTCTCCCTCTCTCTTGAGCAACACTAACACCCGCGTGTGCGGCCTTTTGGTAGTTCCGCGTCCCCGAGTGGAAGCCGCGGTGGTCGGACAAAGCGGGCGGCTTGCGCTGGTACTTTTACGACCTGCGCGACTGCCGACTCTGAGAGCAAATGCGCATGCGCCAGTCGGTCCGTTCAGACGTCGCTCATGAGCTGCGCGAGTCGCCGCTTCACGTCCTCGACCTCCGCGAGCACGAGCTGATCCAACTGCGCGGCATAGTCGAGATACTCTGCGTCCGTCAGAACCGCATCAAGCAAAAGAAAGAAACAAACGAGAAGCCATTTAGAAGGCTTGAACGCACCTTTTTGCACTTGTGCTCGACATGAGCCACTTTGTTGACGAGCGAGCGCGAGCGCAGCTTGTTTGTCGTGGCGGCCGCGCGCTTGCGCGTCACGATGCGGAGCTGCTCGCGGAGCATCGCCGATAGCGAGACCGACGAGGCCGTCGTCGTGAGCTCGGGCGCCGAGTTGCCGTTTCGCACGTGGACCTTGCTGTTCTTCTTCTCGTGCGGTGGCTTCTTGACTTTCTTGCGCTTTGGCTTTGCGGCGTTTGTGGCCGTGGTGCTTGCGTCCTGAGCAGCTTGCTCTTTGTTGACGCGGCGTTTGCGGCGTTCGGCGTCGCTCACAAACTCGGTGAGCTCTGCGATCGTGTTGCTTTTCACCAACGTGCTCGACGCATTGCTCGCTGCCAACGACCGTCGCGACGGCTTGCGCGCCGACACAAGGGAAGAGTCGTGCAGCGGCGCGCAGCCGATGCTCTCTTGGCGGTGCAGAATGTGCCACTCGGCGGCTTCGAGCTTCTCGAGCATATTGTTCAGCGGACCGCCGCCCAGCGAGTCCTGGCGCGCAGCCAGTGGCGCCATCGCCGCGACGGGGAAATCCTCGAGCGGTCGAGTCGTATCCGCCTGCAAGAGCGACGCCGGCGCGTCCGCCAGACTCGTTCCTTGGCGGCTCAGGACGCCGAGCTTGCGCTTCGCCAACACCGCCGCCTCCTCCTCGGCTGCCTCTGTCTGCTGAACAATCTCCGTCTTGGTAGGACTGCGGACTCTCTCGTTGCTTGGCAGCGTGGCCAGTGGACTGCATGCGGCAGCGGGGTTCCGTGGTGCGTCCGCTTCGCAGAACTGGTCAGTTTGTTCAAGGAGAAGACACACACACACGCTCATTAGCCAATCGATCGCCCGTCTTGCGTATATGCTCTCTCTCTCTCTCTCTTTGGACCTACCTCGGCTGTGCACTGCGTGCAGATCTCGACGCGCCCGTGGCGCATGCAGAAGCCGCTCGCTCTCGGTTCGTCGTGTATCGGGCGAAACACGTCGCGAGACGCACGCAGCGCAGTCTCCGACAGCTCCCAGAACTCTAATGCACAACGGATCAGTTCCTTGGGCAACAAAGACAGCAAACAGATGACACACTTTACCTTCAAAGTTGATTTCGCCGCATCCACGGCGGTCAAACTCCGCGAGCGCGGCGCCGAGCACGTCGCTGTGCACGAGCGACGTCAAGACCGCGCCAAACACGACGCACTACTGCTGGTCGAGCAGCGCCGAGAGCGCCGCTGTCTCCGCTGACGTGAGCCGCTCGCGGACATGGAGCGGATCGAGCACACTCGGCATCGCAAAGTGCGCCATCAGCTGCGGCGGGAGGCACTTGGACAGCGACCGCACCTCGGCGATCTCGATGTACCCGTTGTCGAGCACCTCCATTTCCTCAAAGATCTCGCACAGCACGAGCGCTTGCGTCTTCGCGCGGAAGCCATTGTCTCGTTCTCCCTGCATGCTGCCACCGTGTCGCGAGCGGGGATCGCTGCTATCATTGTGCGAACTGCTGCGCGCCGTGTCGTCGTCTGTCGTAGCTCTCTTGGAGTAGAAGTCCGCGGTCTGGAAACTCGGATGGAAGCCAGCGACGTGGAACCGTCGGAGCACGCGGTTCCAGATCGTGCGCTGCTTGGGGAGGTACGCCGCATTCGTCCTCGGGATCGGCTGCCACGGAGCGAGCGCATCTGGTTCAGTGTCTTGCAGCCAGAAGGGCTCCGCGAGCATCTCGAGGCACCGCAGCTCCATCATGCGCGGGAGCACCTAGCACTTGAGCATCACGAGCAGCAGCTCGCCGAGCGCGGTCAGCGCCAGGACGCGCACGAGCTTTATGTCGTTGAAGATGTGGTCGAGCGGCCATTTCCGCGTCATCTGGAAACTCGCGCCGTGGTGGCGCTACGCAAGCGGCACCGCGCCAACGCCCGAGGTCTCCCTCGCCGAGATGAAACTCGCACCGCGCAGCAGCGCGCCCAACAGAACCGTTGGGAACGTCGCCACGTCCCCGGGGATCCGAAACACGATGCGCTTCGTGATGAACACGGCAGTCGTCAGTGGTTTCCCGCTTTGCGTCGCGATGGCTCGCTGCGGACTCGTGCGGAAGCTGGGCTGGAGAGATCGTCGACCATTTGCGGCGGCGGTGTCGTCGACGCCTTGGAACTGGCGCTGCACCTCGCGGAACGATTCTCCAAAGTCGCTTGAGTTCAGCGACGAGCGGCGATATGCGGTGCCAGTCGAAGACCGCAGCAGCACGCGGTGTCTGTCCAAGGTGTTGCGGCGAGGCTCAGGGCTGTTGCTATTGTTGCCAGCAGCAGCAGCGTTTTGGTGGATGGTTCTGCCAGCAGCGAGAGCGTCAGGCAGCGGGTGGCGTCCTCGCTTGAGGCCGGCCATGTGGGACCGCATCGGGACCACCGAGATGTACTCGGACGGCATGAGCGCGCCGACCCAGTCCCGCGGCACCGCGAGCCCCGTGAAGCAGAACGCTGGCGGCAGCCAGTACACGCCCACGGGCTCCTCTCGCAGGAACGCCTTGCTCGAGAGGATCTCGCGCACGTGGCCAAACGGGACGCTGTCGACGAGCAAGCCGAGCGTGAGCTTCAGCGTCAACAGACCGTACGCATCGGTGCGGATCTCCACGAGGTAGTCTGTGCGGCTCTCCGGCAGCAGCGAGTTGCCAAACCGTTTGGCGGCGTTGACCAGCGGCCGGAACGAGAGCACGGTGCACCCGTGGAACGCGTCGCCGGCCACGGTCTTCATCTTGATCAGCAGCCGCTTCTCGAGGCAAAAGTCGGCAAACGCGTCAAACGTGGCGCAAAAGTAGTGGATCCGGGTCTCGCAGAGCTGCCACCGGTTCGGCGTGTGGCACTTGCTGCCTTCGAGGTACAACCGGTTGAACGCTTGGCCGAATTGGTACTCGAGGTAAAACTCGGTCGGCACCAAGTTCGGGCCGCCGTCCTGGAGCTCGTGGAAGAAAAACGCGAGCCACATTTGCGTGCACGTCGGATCCACATCGGCGCCCTGCACTGCGGAAAACGCATGCAGCGTGTGGCGTTCATCCACGGACCCGCTGTTCAGGACTGAGCAGCTCTCGCTCTGGAACGCATGGATCTGCTCCAGCAGCGTGCGCGCTGGCACCCGCTGGAATGGACGCGGCACCTCAGCGTTCACGGCGAACGCGAGGTCGAAAATGTTGGACGACGCTCTCCCTGCTGCCGCGCTCGTGAGGTTCTTGCTGCTGGCGTCAGCAGTCTCGTTGGCCGCGTCGATGCCGCTGATCGCGTTGAACACGCCGTGGAGCTCGAGCGCGATGTCGTGGAGCTTTTGCTGCTGCTTGAAGATGCGGTAGCAGAGAAAGCACACGGTGAACTTGGACGCGGCCTCGATCGGGGCCCTACGGAGACCCACGACGGCGCTTTCCCATGTCGGCATCAGCACGCCGCGCTGTCGGAGCAAGTAGATCGTGTCGACTGCCATCTTGCGCGTCATGCGATACGTCGCGAGCTCCGTGAGCACGCCGCGGTGGGAGTTGTCGTGCGCAGCGTGCCCGCCCTTCAAGAGAGCGCACAGCTTGTCGGTGAACGCCTTCGAGAACTCGCACAGCGAGCCGCACAAAAAGCACTTTGGGATCGTCCCATTGAGCGTCTCGCCAAGACCAGGCGGCACGGCAGGTGGCGCATGGGAATGGAGCGAGCACCGAAAGTACTTGGAGCGCATGAGCTCGTGGATTTGCGTGACGGATTCCGGCAAATAGAGCACTTGCTGCGGTACTTGGACGCGGTAGTGCACGTCAAAGTCGGCCACGCGGATGAACCACCACACGCCGTCGCTGTCCTTGATGAAATCCGCTGCCAGCGCACCAAAGTGGATCCCCGGGAGCTGCGCCTGGACGTGCTCCGCGATTCGCTTCACCGCAGCCGCGCCCTCCGTGATTGGGTTGCCGCGGATCTTGGGCATGCAATGGCATTTCTTCGCGTCGCTTGTCGATGACACGCAATAGAACTGTGAGAGTACCCCCGGCTTGTGCATCGCCACGTCAAGCGCCGAGCGCTCTTGCTGTCCAAGCACGTTGCGCTTGGAAAGTCCGCCCGACGGTGGGGCCGCTGCCTGTGGACCTGTACACAACCAGCGGAGCTTGGAGAGTTAGTCGGCGATGCAGGCAGCAACACACAGCGCTTGTTGGCATAGCGCGTACCTTCGAGCACGACGTCGGCGGCATCGCTGGTCTTGTAGGCGCTGCACAACACGATACAACAGCGAGCGTGAACGTTCGCTCCTCTTTTTCTGGAAACGCAATGAGCAATGATCGATCGATGGGGCACTCACTCGTTGACGATGTTGACGGCAAAGCACTTGCTCTCCTTGGCCGACCAGAAGACGCGGTAGATGCTCGCGTGCGAGCCCCGGCAGCGCACAAAGTGCTGGATGCTGAACGCGAGCTCGGACGGCGCGTTCACGACCGCGTCGAAGGTTTTCACCGTGAGCACTGTGGATTTGTTGTTACTGATGTTTTTCCAGTGCGCGACGTTGCGCACAGCGATGACCTCGTCACGTGTATCGCTCAGCGACGGCGAGGACGCCGAGGGGTCTGCCACAGCGCTGCTGCTCACAAGGTCGCTCAGCAGCTTCTTGCGCCAGGGCACAGCGCTGCGCTCGTCCTTCACCACGAGTCCCGTTGCCGCGTCCGTGCGCAGCCAGAGCACGTCTTCTTGGCCGTCCTTGCGCTCGGTGAGGACCGCGATCGGCACATTCAGCCGCAGCTTACGGCCCGCGTCGGCGATCGGCTGCAGGTACTTGTAGAAATACAGCAGTGGCTGCAGACATGAGGATCCAAGGTCAGCTTCTGAAGCTTAGAATGAGAGAGTCAAGCGCCAACGAACCTTGATATGGCGAGGGCACGGATACGTCGCGACCTACACTCGCGACATTAGCGAAATAGCTTATTCGCTCAGGAAGAAGCACGTTTGCGTGCATGCATGTGTTTGTGCGCTTACATGTGGTCGATGCCGTGACGAGGACACTGCTGTCGCGACTGGCGCCGTCGCGTCGTGCGGGAGGTCGTCGTCGTCCCACTGCGTGGTCGCTGGCGCAGCAGCCGTCGGCGCCGACTGCTTCACTTGCGCGCGCAGACGAGTGCTCAGCGTCTCGCTCTTCTTGCTGCGCGTCGCTGCCATGCAGGAGGAGCGGCGCAACGCATTCGCGCAGTAGGCGCGTTGAAGTGGCGCGGAGTGACGGCGATAATAATAGCGCAGGCGGCTTGCAGAGTCTCAGAGCCGCTACTGTGCGCATGCGTGCAGCAGCAGTGTGCCATGCGCCTGCTCATTCTGCATGTGTACACTACGGATACACAGAATGGGCCACTTGGCGCCGCGCACAGGCGGCCATCTTGAATGCGGGTCATAATCTCCACACCGAGGATTATGCGAAGAGCTGCGCAACATGCAACGATATTATTGGTTAGAAAGATCAGATCAAATATTCGATTGGCGGAAAAGCGCGTGTCTTCACCTGACAACATCCATCATCAGTCCAGATTGAAGGAAGGAAAGACAAGCAAATTGGCTTTTTCGCCCTCTGTGAAGAATCTCCTCTCTGTGCTAGCAGCAGCATGAACGCGATCAAGAGCGCCGTGATCACGCCGTCATCGTCGCTCTGGTGGAAGCTCGGTGCAATCTCGGGCGCCAGCGCCGTGATGCTCGGTAAAAATGCTCGCTTTTGCGTCTTGGGAGTTTGCATGCCGCGATTGTAATTGTTGCCTTATGGCGTAGGCGCGTTCGGCGCGCATGCGCTGCAAGCGCACGTCAAGGACGAGAAAATGCTCAAGAACTGGGGAACGGCCGCGCAGTACCATGTACGATCTAAGAGTGTGTGTGCCTGCTTAGTTGTGAGTCTCACTGAGGGCGCTTCCATGACATGACAGCTGCTGCATTCGGTGGTGCTCCTGGCGGCGCCGTTCGCCAAGCGCCCAGCGCTCGCAGGCGGTCTGCTCGCGACGGGCACGCTCCTGTTTTCCGGCTCGCTTTACACGATGGTGCTCACCGACAACCGCAAGCTCGGCGCCGTCACGGTACGCTTTGCAAACGATCTGCTTTGATAAGAGAGAGAGAAGCGGGCGCTCGTAACACTGTGGATGCTCTTGTTTGTGGGTGCGAGTCCCCAGCCCTTGGGAGGCGGCGCTCTCGTCGCTGGCTGGCTCGCTCTCATGCTTTAGGAGCACGCGGCGCCGTAA
>JAADVP010000955.1:0-12670 GCA_023335675.1 Globisporangium solare
GTGCGCGAAGTCGGTAACATATTTTTCTTTCTTCGAGTGAGTGCATTGTTATTCTGTTTTGAAAAAAATATCAGGAGTGACATTTTCGATAAATCACTTTAGATTTTCGAAGGTGACATTCTCGATTAATCCCATAATAGCTCTCGCGTGCATAGACCTTGCGCTGCTAAGGAATGTATGTCCGACCCGGAAGTGAGTGTTGGTCGATTTGGGTCAGATGATTCAGTGCTGGTTTTTATCCAATCGCAAGCGACGGGCATGGGTTCGATGGGTTAATACTTTCCGCATGCAGCAAGCTTGGCGTTCATTCCGCAAAATTCCCTCCAGACCCACGATGCCAACGGACGCTGCTGCTGTGCGCGTGGAGATCGCCAACCTGCGGGACAACGAGCGCCTCTCGTTCCCGCTCGTGCTTGTGGAGGGCCACGTGGCGCCAGTCGACGCGTCCGCCCCCAGAGTGCGCTTCATCCGAGCGCGCCTCGCGCAGAGAGCGACGCAAAGCGAACCAGAGCACAACGCACTACCGTTCTGGCCGGTCGTGCCTGAAACGGGCCACTTCAAGGCCTTCGTCATGCTGCCGAGACCCGGCAAGTTCAGCACCCAGCTGCATGTCCAAGATACGCTAGTCCATGCGCTGAAGATCCGTTATGATCTCCCGCAGACCAAGTACCGAGCGCGCTTCCACTATCAGCAAGAGGCCAATGCGACGCGAGGCTTCAACGCCCCCGCTGGCGTCGACAATTCGGGTGCGGCTGCTCTGAAAAGAGTCCAATTCGCTGCCTTGCTGACCCAGACATGCATCGCAGAAATGTATCACAAGCAGGGACTCAGACGCGCCACAATCGCCCTCGAGTTTGACGATTCGCCGAGTTGCCAAATGCCGAAAACCGGACTGCTGGAGACTGCTGGCTGTGACGACAACCCTATCTACCAGATCAGCGACGTGCTCGGCGCCCAAGACGCTGCCGCTCGCGAGGAAGAAACCCATCTCAAGCACTTTGTGATCGTCGGGTCCACTCACTATGACTCTCAGACGCGGTCCACACCTGACCACACCGCGCATTCTTTCAGAAACATCGTTGCATTCAGCTCCGTGGCTCCCCACACGCATCCCAGTGATCTGGATGAGCTCACCAAGTGCTGCCTGGATAATGCCGTGATCAACGAAGCCGAGTTCGCCGACGATAGCTGTGAACAAGGCACGCGCTGGGCCAACTTCGCGACAGGGCTCGGCGTGCTGACGAATCTGTTCTTGCGCGCTACGCCTGCGTTCCACGGCCAGTACGGCGGGATGTTCGGCCGAGGCTTTGACAACACCAACCGCTTGCTCAGCGTGTACGAGCCCGATCTGTCGCTGTCGGAGCCAGCGATTGGTTCAAGTCCGACTTCGGACGAAGCGTCTTCTTCTGCACCGCCGATGGAACTGAACTACGCAGTGCTGGACCCTATCGGGGCCGATCTGCACGGCGCGTTTGTGCCGGAGACCAGCCTGCTGTCGCTGCGGGAGAGCTTCCCGTTCATCGCGTCGCTGTGCACCGAGAGTTTCGCCGCCAAAGCGGCCGCAGGTGCAGCCTAGACTCTTGGTCCTAGAGGTCGTCAACCCTTTTGAATTGCGCAATGCAACTCATAATAACCTTTATAAATAGATGTACTGAATACTTGTAACCTGATAAATGGAACAGCCTGTATGTATTTTTAAAGGGACGAATGAATCCTAGCTTAGTGTGTCACACCCCACATGTTAATAACGAATCTGGCACATAAGTTACGAACATGCAGAGTGTTGAATACGGTACCGTAAAACCTGTAGCAGACGATACGCTCTAAAACTAATATTGTGTTAATTCATCACTCTCGTTTTTACTATGCCCAACACTATTCACCTCTTCGAGTGTTTTTATTTACTCATAAGAGGAGACGCAATCGACAGTCGTGTCGCGGCGTCTAGGACAGGTTTTAGACTCTGCTCGAGGATCTACGCCATTATAGAACTGGATCAAACCCCGAAATGATGGACGTGGATGCGGGTGACAGCGCGAGCTTCAGCGCGGCGGAGGCCGCCGTGTACGACCGCCAGATGCGGCTCTGGGGCGTCGAGGCGCAGAAGCGACTGCAGAACTCGCAGGTGTTCGTCTCGGGGCTCTCGGCGCTCGGCTCGGAGCTCGTGAAGAACCTTGTGCTCTCGGGTATGAACGTGACGGTGCACGACCCGCGCGCCGTGACGCAATCCGTCGTCGACACCCAGTTTTTCTTCTTCGAGGCCGATCTCAGCAAGAACGTACGCATCGCCACTGTCTTCTTTTGCTTCATGGGACGATTGGAGCAGGCGGTGGAGTTCATCGTGTGTGTGTGTGTGTGACCAGCGCGCAGAAGCGTGTCTGGAGAAAGTGAAGGAGCTGAACCCGCTCGTGAACGTGAACTGCGAGATCGCGCCGCTGGCAGAGATCGACGATGCGTTTTTCCACAAATTCACCGTCGTTTGCCTGATCGGGGCCGACAAACAGGCCGAGGTATGGCATTCGGAGAAGACTCGCTGGGTTACTTAGACGATCGATCAGCTGGCTCGCGACGGTACTCATATGCTTCTCTGTGCGCAGCTCCGCCTAGACGCGCTCTGTCGCGAGCGCGGCATCGCATTCTTTACGGCGTGCTCCTTTGGGTTTGACGGCGTCGTGTTCGCAGATCTCGGCAGCCACACGTACCGCCGAACCCCATCGGGCACGAATGCGCCCGCGATAGCGAATGACCCCATCACGGTTGAGTTTCCGACGCTCGCAGAGGCGAATCAGGTCAAGTGGGGGACTTTGCAGAGCGTGCGAAAGAGAGGGCCGCAGATCCCTCGAGTTTACATGAAGTACCAACGTACGATGCAGTGCTGCTGATCCATCGTGCGTTGCTCGATGGGAGAGGAAAACAATGCTTACAATGCTTCGCTGTTGCTGTTATCTGTCAGTTCTTCATGAGTACAAAAGCGAGAAAGCAGTGGACACAATCAGCGAGGACTTTGTCGCATTTGCGCATGCCCAGCTGGAAGCCCAGGGACTCGCATCGGACTTCTTCTCGGCGGAAGAGTTGAGGTACTGTGCCGTGTTCTCGTCGAAGCCGCTCATATCGTGAATATCACGGTCCCTTTGTACTTATGCATGCCTTTCGTTGGTATCACAGCTCGCTAGCAGAAGTAGCGAACGTGGATCTCGTGCCCGTGTGCGCGATCTTGGCCGGCATCCTCGGTCAAGAGATCGTCAAGGCGATTTCCCAGAAAGACGAGCCAATCTGCAACTACTTCTGCTTCGATGGCGCGACGGGGACGGTTAGACGAATCGGCTGAGTAAGAACTTCCGTGCTCGCAGCAGCAAAGAGCATGGGGCGTGGCTGATGATAGGGAAGCAGCTGTGCTGCGGTTGTTACGAATGAAAGGCAATCACGACGTCCACTTCGCAAGTGTGTTGGGCCCGGTTCCTTCAATTGGTATCGGTGCTGGTTAGAATTTTGATGGAGACCTCTGCCTTAACTGCTGAAACTGTTCGGTCTTAATTAGATGCTGTGAGCAGACGGTCAGCTTCGGGTGGTCGTCCGTCCAATCTGCGATGACAAGAGCCACTGACAGATTCGGCTTGGGGTCAGTGTGACTGCGTCTTGTTGCGTGTGTATCTTCTATGTGTGGTGGGGAATACTTGTATGTAAAAGGTGTTGAGGCGCAAGATGTCGATGGCATTGGCTGCAGCGCGTGCGAAAACCAAGGGGAAGCGCATGCTGCGTGACTCGCTGGAAGCTTATGGAGAAGATGAATTTACGATCTCGGAGTGGAACAGAAAGAAAAAAGAAGCCGAACGAGGTGGGATGTGGACGTGGAAACAGAGTGTCGCCAGCACAAACGTAACAATCAAAGCTCGGTTCGAGAAAGATGGAATCAAAGACGCGCTGAAGGCACGCTTCGTGGACATGCAGGATGCTATGGATGAAGAGATGAAGAGCGTCTTGGACGCGCGTCAAGATGTTTTGATGCAGGGGCCTCAGGATGACGATGGGTTGACCCAGTGTTGCTGGAGGTACGACCTGCTTGGCTTGGTAACTTTTTCTTCCATTATTTCGCTCATGCGCATGCCGTTCTATATACCGTGATACCAGGGAGCGTGTTGGCGGGAAACCGTACCGCTGCACTAATGATGTGCTAGTTGACAAAAAGAAAACCAAAGCTAGAGAACTGAGTGCTGTTCCACAGCCACAAGTGAAGCGATTCTGCCGATGGCATGCACGGGAATGTGACAACGACGACCATCCGCTGGAAAAGAGCAGAGCCACCGAGATTCCGAATGAACTTGGCTTCTGCCTCCATTGCTACGAAGCCACAGCTACATCGCAACGCGCCACTTTGCAAAAGACTCCTCCAAGAGTGATCGCTATCAAGGTCCCTGGTGTTTGCTTGGCTGATTTGCGGCGAGATGTGAAACGCGACACGCTCATGAGCTCCAAGAACAGCGGAAAGACGGCGTCCAGTAAGCTGATGGCGAGAAGCATTTGCTCGTGGCAAAAGGAACACTACGAGAAGGCCTTCATATGGCGGTGCACGAACCGTGTTCTGATGCACCCGACGCTGAATGGATCGTATCTTTCGTTCTATGGATTCCATGCACCGAGATGCATCAAAGAGTATGGTCGCAAAAGCAAGAAAGGCGACGTGTGCCCTCCAATCGATCGTCTCAACGGATTTGGAATGTGTCGAAACCACCTGGAGGCGCATCTCAGCACGCCAAATTATGAACAGCGAGGGTCGTGCGTTCTCGTCAACACTGAGTTTGACGTCCCTGGAATTAAGGAATGCAGTCAAGATCCAGTCGTGTCTGAGATCGGGCGTCATCCCCTCGCGCCAAAGCACTCACCGCCGTCAAATGATTTACCGCCTCAAGTGATGATGCACTTTGCTACACCGATTGTGACGAAGACTGTGCCAGAATCGCTCGCAAAAGCGTTGTTTCCATCTCTTCAATGTTTGTGAAAAACCAAGTTGCTGGCTTGCTGTCGTTGTTGCTCGATAGTCCGAATCCGATCTCAGCGCTCCTGAAAGAAGCAATTTGGCGCTTTCAATTTCTGAGACGTGCCGAGGTTGTAGCGACCCGCATTCAACGAATTTTCCGAGGAAAACGTGGACGAAGGCGAATTCATGCACTTCGATATGAACAGGCCGCGTTGAAACGAATCAAGGCGTGCCGCGTGATTCAGCAGTTTTCGCGAGGATTTCTAGGACGACGAAGATTTCAGCATGAGTACGAGCATGTGAATCGTGTGGTCCCGATCATCCAGCGCATTATGCGGGGCGGGTTGGCACGCAAGCGATACCGAGAGCTACAAGCGGCGATTTGCTTGCAGCGAAACTACCGATGCTACCGCCAAAGGCTTGCAGCGTGGGCGCTTCGTGAGGAAATGGAGTATATGAAATCATTGCAACGGCAAGCTGATGCGAACTTGAGAGAAATGGAAGAGAGCATGTACGCATTCCAACGACTCCGTGCGCGCCGCTTGCTTCGGGCGCAGATGATCCGATGGAAAAAGCAAAAAGAAGCAAAAGCTCACGAAGCCGCGCTTTGCATACAAAGCTTCTGGAGTGCGGTGAAGATTCAACGATTATGGCGACGGCACCAGCACTACATGGGGATCAAAAAGCGCTATCAAAGCGCTCAGTGCATCCAAAAGCGCGTGCGTGGGTGGTTAACTCGGCATCTTTGGAAAGAAGATCCTGGAATTCTGTTTATCACTGGGTATGTGAATGCCAGAAACGGGTTTGAGTACGGAAAACCCGTCATCCTACGGCAGCCGTCCAGCTCGTATTCGTATCCGAGTCGACAAATTCGAATGCATTATGGAACGTTGACAATTCAACGGCTGTTCCGAGGCCTATTAGGCCGTTTGAAAGCAAACGAGAAGTGGGTCGAGATGCTCAAGAGATGGGAGTGGATCGGGATCGAGTCGACTGACTCGAGTGGGAATAGCAGCGACAGCATGATGGTCGGAAAGGAGCGGTACGGTTTTGTGCTTCCTTCCTTCAATTACCACGAGGAGAGCCGACGTCACATGAAACCAATCGTTCGGAACATCAAAGCGGATCGAGGGTTCGCGTACAAGTACCAGTACATTTTGGACTTGATCAAGGACCGCGACGGAAAGCGAGCATGGAGCCTCGCACATGAACAAAGAATACGAAAAGAGGAACAACGATTATTGGAATCAAACCAGCGCAAAAGGGCTTCAGTGAGCAGCTCACTTAAGACAAGTGACAGACTTCTACAAGACTCGATGGCAACACCAGGTATTACGCTTGCTAAAGCAGTTTTCCCAGTTGGCTTAACTGTGAAAGTGTTGGTGTTCAATACCGGCAGAAAAGGGAAAAATTATCATCGCGGTAAAATTGTGCGGATACACGACGGTAAACAGGGGTCAAAAAGCGCAACGAGTTTCGACATCGACTATGATCCGGTACGCTGTCGCTATGCTTAAAGTTGATTCTTGTTGAGCTTTTCTAAAATTATTTCTTTGGCTGTATACGCATACCTAGGTGTTGGTATCTGCTCATGGCATCCGCGTCTGCAGCGAGCGACGCGTTCCAGCAAGTCGAATTCAGGCGATCACGCACGACGAATTAACTCAGATATCCCCAGAGCGACAAAAGTCTGTCGGCAGACTCATTCAATCCGCCATTGCTGAGTTGAAAAAGGACATTCGAGAGGCCAACCACAACGATACGCAACTAGACGACACCCCTGAAGGTCGCGCCAGTGAGCGTGCGCTGGATGGCATCACCGCAATCGTTGACAGGCTTCGTGACGATAGGAAAGGGCTTGATTTGCTCGCTGACGACCGAGAGTTTGTTAATTTCGTTTTCCGCAACTCGACACTGTTGGAGGTCTCGTGGCTGCAGGTGGTCGACAGAATACGATACGGAGTGCAACGGCGCAACCGAAAAAACTCAACTTTCAACAATGAGGCGACCCCAACACTGTTGCTGCCAACGGCATTCAAGTTCTTTTCGAGGGAGTTTGGTCTTGATCGACAGCAGCGAACCTCTACGAGGGTCGTCAAACCAATGCCAGACCGAGCCTCGGCGATAGAAAAGCGCATGGCCGAGCTTGGATTCACGCATACCGCTGCTGCAAACAGAAGAGATCAGCAACCGGGCTCAAATGCAATAGGCCGACCAGATACTTGCAACGCCGAGCTTTCCGCGAACAAGCCTGGGAGCTTAGATCACGTGACGCGAGATGATTCAGCACTCGACGACTATGGCAGCCGGATCCGTTCATCCCAAGACCTTCATCGCCTTCTCTACGAATTGAAGGTGCGTTTTTTTAATACGAGATTAGAAATGAAATATGCCAGCCTTCACTAACCACTGATGCTGCTCAAACAGACGCTTCCAATAGAACGCCGGCGCGAGAAAATCATCCAAATCACCACACGAAGCATGCGATCGTTTGTTTGCGGCCATCCCGCTTGTGGAAGATGCTTCTTGTACGTCGTACGATCATAAATGCTTGGAAACGCTGGGATCCTTCTCACCAAAAGATTGCTTCGTTATTTTCGCTGGCCTTTTTGTAACTCTAGCTCGTATGAGGCTGCGAGAGTTCATCAAAAATCTACTCATGAACGCAAAGAACGCCTCGCAGTATCCACACCGCTCTCTGATCAATACATGCACGCCTATTGGCCACCCCAAAGCCCGTGGAATCAGGAAATGCATGCAAAGCTCCGACACATGATCGGCTACTTCAGATGCTCTCACGCTGGTTGCGAACAAGTTGAATTCCGATCACGCAGAGAACTCAATAGGCGCGTCTCTTCGCTTGGCGTTGTATTGCATCTAATTATTGCTCATACAATCTTCTCATGCCATGAACTCCACGTGCTTTCATATTTAGCCACGCGGCGATACATCATCCAGCTGCTGAAGTTCACAGGCATGTTTCTCCTTTTTATGGGAAAACAAGCAAGCCTTCGTCCAGCCGGTTGCCGCAAATCATTTGGCTCGGAGCATACACGACATGCCGAAGCCTTCACGAGAAGTTTGAGTCGCTTAATGGCTTTGAGCAGCTTGCCCCTTGCCAGATTCACACAAAGCTGCCGCACGAATTGTGCAAGATTTGCGCTCGTCAGCAAAACCGACCAATGCTGCCCTGCAGGCTCGATTCGGCCGTTGCACTCACATTCAATTCCGAACAGTTGGAGAACGCAAACACTCAAGGCGAAAATGTCGAATATACAATTTTCAGCGTTCAAGACCCAGAATTTTGTCCCGCGGTACATGAGTTTGTTCTAGCTCAAGACATAAACGAGAAACGTCCCCAGAGCCACTCTCACGTGAACAATCCAGACGGTGCTGGTGAAGTTTTGTTCATCAAGATTAGTTTACTTTGTCGAGATGTGAATGGAGAAGAATGGGTTCTTGGGCATGCATTTCACTCGTCCACATCTGCGCGTCCTGGTTCTAGCCGCCTATCAGCAAGGCAAGATGTGACGGATCGGCATGAACTTTTCCTGGACGAAGAGAGGCTCGTATTGAGCAAGTTGTGCCATGTGATTGGGGGCGCACGGATGCATCATTGCTCCAAGAGTCTGTTTTACCGCAAGTTTTTCAAGAGAGAAGGGCAATCAGCAATCCCGGACACAAGCCGCCGGTGCACACAAGCTGTTGTCACTGCGAGGGGACTAGCTATCGCCGAGCGCTTCTGGCGTCAATCGATTCCGAATGACACGCCATCACCGTCACGATAGTGCTCGAACATCATTTTTAGAAGCAGATATCAAGCAAGCTAAACGAGAACCACGACTCATCTGATACTCCGGAGTTTTGGATACTGGGTGAGCCTGATGCACAAGCAAAAAAGAAGAATGTGGAGCTACGATTTGGGGGTGGGAGCACGCTCTCACCCAGTGTGCCATAGGGATCACAAGTTCCGCGTCAAGCGTGATTTTGCAGCTCTCTTGCAGTTCCGATAGATACTCGAACAACAAATGAGCCCCTTTTTGGCTGTGCGACCATCGTAAAGGGGCGACAATGCAATCATTTTTTGAGCATAGGTGCCGATGAGTGATGGTACAGCAGAACAAGCCAAGATTACGCAGATCCACAGCAGCCGAACAAGAATCAATCACGCACACTGAGCATTCATGTGGACTTGTTGGCCTCTTCAGGTGACTGTCAGGCGATCATCACAGGCGCAAGTGTGCGGTGCAACGCATTGCCAATCGAACATGTTGGGTCATTGTGGTTTGCCACCACAGGAGCAAAAAAACTACCTCGGCGCGACAGCAGTCACTAACCAAGAAATAGAAGCTTCGATGTCTTGCAGCAGTTGCAGCCAAGCAGTGGAGCTTTGCGGCTTCCTCTCTAGACAGCTATCTCACCAGCGCACTAGACAGAGATTCCTGAAACAAGTACAGTTCGCCCACTTCAGCGTGCTCGTCGCGATGAACCCATTTCGCGTTCTGATTTCGCGTGGGACTATTAGCTGGATGACAATAGCATACGAGTGTGCCGGGGAGGGTCCTGCTGCTTCAACATGTACTCTCAGCACACACGGTCCAAGCGAAGCAGGAATCTAGTGCTTCAAGGCGAGCACCAATCGGGTGGCAGCTGGCTTCAGCTCAAGGAAGATGCATGAGCCCTGCTCTTGGCTGCTGATGCTAGACCGATCGGCATCGCCCGAAGATTCTCCAGACATCCGTGCCTTCATTCTCGCATTTGCTTCCAAGTCCAAGCATCCTGCTAGTCCCCAGCGCAAGCTAAGCCCAAGAACCCATACCCTCTCGCTAGCCAATCTGCCATGAAGATTACGCTCGCTGCATTCGCTTCTCTCGTCGGATCTACTCACGCCATGGCGTCGCCATCGGCCATCTCCAAGAACGACTTCCCGCGCTTTCTGCAAGAAAAGCCCACGCTCGAGCAAGAGCTGCAAACCTGGAAGGAAAGCGCGGCGGGCCAATTCGCCAAGCAGCACGGTTTTTTCATCGCCGCGTCCAAGACGAATGCCCAGAGCGCGGATGAAATGCACGAAGACCATGTGCGTCGCTTCTTTCTGACCAAGCTCCATATCAAGCAGGCGCAGCAAGCGAACCCGGACGCTTTTTTCTCCACGGACTCGCCGTTCACGTTGATGACGGACGAGGAGTTTGCTGCATTTGTGGGGAACTCGTTCAAGCGCGGCGACGGCGATAACGTGCTACGAGGCCCATCCCTTGCGGTGGAATTGCCAGGCGACCACCAAGCCGACGCGAATGTAGTCAATGGAACGACTCCTGATGCGGGCGACAAGGACTGGACAACCTCAGGCTGTGTCGCGCCTGTGAAAAACCAAGGCCAGTGCGGCTCATGCTGGGCGTTCGCTGCTGTCGCCTCCTTGGAAAGTGCTTACTGCTTGAAAGGAAACCCGCTGACCTTACTCTCTGAGCAGCAAGTGGTGAGCTGCGACAGCGAGTCGGGCGGCTGTGAGGGAGGCTTCCCAGGCGACGCGCTCAACTTCGTGCAACAGAATCACGGCATCTGCCTCGCCGAAGCGTACCCATACGTCTCAGGGACGTCGAAAGAGACGGAGGAGTGCGAGGCTGCATCGTGCACTGTGCAGGCGATCGAGATCCAGCAAGTCGTGAACGTTCCTCGATCGGAGAGCGGTCTGGTGGCCGCGTTGGGAGGTCGTCCCGTGGCCGTCGGCGTCGCCGCGGGCAACAACACGTGGAAACAGTACAAGGGTGGCGTGGTGTCGAGCTGCTCGAGCTCGCAGCTAGATCATGCCGTCTTGGCGGTTGGCTACGGCGGCAGCTCGACCAGCACGCCGTTCTTCAAGATCAAGAATTCGTGGGGGACGACGTGGGGCGAAGCCGGGTACATCCGCTTGAAGCGCGGGGTTTCTGGTTCGGGCACGTGCGGCGTCATCGGCCCCAAGTCCGTCTACCCGGTACTATAGCTCCGCTTTCGTTGTTGGATATGCGCAGCCGATGTAGGCCACCACAGAGCGGCATTAACGCCTTCGCTGTCGAGAAAAGACGGACTGACATGCCGTCACACTGCTCTGCGCCTTCAGGCACTGTTTGGTGTGGAGAAGCTTTGACAGCGCGCACAAACCGTGAGTTTTGAATCGAGAGAGTGTTCTTTTTCTGTTGTGTTTCGCGCATCCTGTCCTGTGTGGTTATAGGCACGTGTGCTATGGGCATTCGGTCATTCTTCTCTCTCCCCCCCCCTCGACTGCCACAGAACTCAGCGATCGGTACGTGCTGTAGCTTACATCGTCGGCATTTGACTTTGTTGCAGCCTGGCTGCACATGCGGAAGAGCGATTGCATGCTCACCGATATTGCTTCATGCAACCGGATTGCAAGGCGTAATTATTTTGTAGATACCTAACGTTGTTGGTTGCAGTTTGCTAGTCGATAGCCATCATTCACCGCTTGCAAACATCACTCATGTCACTATACAATCACCACTCCCACAAATGATAATCACGGGACCCTGCAAGCCGGTAACAATTATCAAAAGCAAGAGAATATCAATTACAAGAGAGACAGTAGTAGTAGACTTGAATCGAAAACAACGGCGGGTAAGATGCTTGCGAGAACGAAGCTGACAATCTCACAACGGCGAGTATGCGAACGCAATTTTACGACCGCACTTTCGAATGCTGATATCGCGTTTCTGACATATCGTCAAAGCTTTCGTCGTGGGGTGCAGGAACCATCCGCTGCCTCAAGGCGCACTTCCTACCGTTGAGCTTGATGCATGCGGTGACAGCCATCGATATGCAGGCGAAATAATTGCCCAAATGGGCCAAATGACCGCAATCAAAATGGTTGCAACTTGCGTGGGTAGAAGTGTTTGAGGAAAATGTCGTGAACTGGCGGCGAAAGTGCGGCTAACGAAACCAGGAAACGAGATGGATCCATTGCGACCAGCACGTTGAAGTCGGCGAGGTTTACCCAATTTACAATCATTGCAGCACCCTGAGCAACGCGTCTTGAACTTCCAAAGCTCTCACTGCACTCACTTTTTGGTGTGCTTGGGCCACGATTGCGCACAAGGGTTTCACTCGCGTCCAGCGTTAATCACACAAAGCTGGCCAAAGTCGTTTCACGATATCTGTCAAATTTCAGCCGCTACGCGCACCCTGTGTGCATTTTCATCCAATCCCAAGGTTTTGGGGACAAGCGTTCTATATTTTGCATCTGCTAAAACCGGCCCTCCAAACGTCGCCGAGCCGTACTTAACAGGACTCGCGGTCACCCCAGCAGCTGCACCGCCATTCTTCAAGGCGATCCGACGCGATGGCGCGACGACGTGTGCGCGCGCTGCTGCTGCTGGCGCTGGTGCTGCTCGCGGTGCTCTCGAGCGCGGACGGTACGTGGCTAAGCGCTATAGAGGTCTTCGCGAGCGCAATGGTCACGACTCATCTGGACTTGAAAGGCGTTGCTGAAAGTGTTGTTGTTGTGCGAAGGCAGATTTGAAAGTGAGATTGATAAGCTGTTACGTTTCCCGTCGCTACTCCTAATGCACCCCAAGGGCTCCTAGAGGTTATATTCGTAAAACCTACACATGCAGAGAAAACCTAGTGAACTGATATATAAAACCTTGGGTACGTTTGAGGTTCAACCCATTGAACTTGAACTTGAACTTCTGTAAAATTCTCATTAAA
>JAADVP010000956.1:0-12655 GCA_023335675.1 Globisporangium solare
GCTGAAATTGACATACAAGATTGTTCCTGTAGCATTCTACAACACAACAAAAAAAATCAGCTTCGCAGAGTAAAAATTCTAGAAAAAATCCAATATCTCGAGGAAAAAACCGGTGTTCTTAAGATTATGACGCGCACCTTATTGCATGGCAGCACGATGTCGCACACACGAGCCGCCCATTCGTCCATGCAATAATCCTAATGTTCCTCGTGTTCTTCTTTGCCGAGTCCACACAAGTATCCTATATTAATTTAGCGAGTTTCTGAATTTGCGGGATGCGCTTCCTCTGCGGCACCCGCGGCAGAAAATGAGGACGCGTCGAAAGCCATTTTCGTGGAGAAAGCAGCGCATCCTACGCACGTACGTTCATGACGCTGCAGCAAAAAAAAGAAGCAAGAAATCCAGCGTGAGGGTGTATCTGCAGCGGTGGACGTCTCTCGTTCAGATGATTAACGGAAGCCTGGTACAACGTCGCTGCAAACCTCTTTCCTTGGACTTCTCAGTGCCTCCACTGCTTCAAAGTGGTAAGCAAAAGCTCAGCGCATTGTATATTCGCACACTAGGCACTCACATATTTGGCTTCCGAATTGGCAACTCGCTTGGTAAACGCCAATGCCAGATCTCTTTTTCTCCCGATCTTAAAGTGGCAAATAGAACACTGGGTGCAGTGGTGAGCGGCAGCCGCGTTCTTGGGAGCGTTGCGCAATCACCACCTCGATGTCGTTCGCTTGCTTGTACTTTTGCTCCGCCCCGGCCTCACGCTTCTCCCAGTTTCGCAGCAAGTCGCCATAGGCGCGCAGCACACGCGCGTACTCGACTTGGTCCGTGACCGACAAAAACTTTTCCTTCTCAAACGACTCGACGGCAGTCGTGAACAGTCCTTCCGCAGACACTGCTTGACCCACGGCGTGGCAGCCCTCGGCGATTTTTCCCAAGACGCGACTCAACGCCAGCGCATTGCCGCCCTTCTCGCGCTGCTGGATCTTGAGCGCCTTCCCGAGGTGCTCCATGGCTTCTTCGGGTTTCTTCTTGCGCAGCAAGAGCTCACCCAGGTTGGTCTGCGTCCACGCTTCAAACGGTGCGTCGACGCCGGCCATGATGTCGTCTTTGTCTTCGTCCGACGTTGTCTTCTCGACCCACGTCAGCGCTTCTTTCCAGAGCACTTCGGCCTGGTTCAGCGACACAAGCTGCTGACCGCTCAGTTCTTCCGGCGTGGTCGAAAGAGCGCCGCTGGAGACAACGCACAGCGACGCATACTGGGACATCAGGTACGGGATCTCTCGACTCAGCAACGAATCGTCGGCAGCTCCATGTTGCTCCGTGATCGTGTCTTTCTTGCAGCGTAGCACCTCGACTGCCTTCGTGAACAACGGGTCGTTTGCGCCCAGCACATCGTCGTTGCCATCGCGCAAGCTCTTGCTGATCAGCTCGTAGATCGTCCACTTCAGCGGCATCGTCTCGTCCTTTGGGAACAGTGACGTGAACACATCCTTCTGGCACCACTCTAGCGCGGACGCCGGTTCGTTTTCGCGCAAAAACATGCGCAGCATGCGTTCTTGCTCGGTGATCGGCCAGCTCATCAGCTCGCCGCGCTCGTGCATCACCTTGTTTGCCATCGCATAGTTGCCCTGCAAAAAGTACGTGAGAAACAAATGGCGCAAGCCCGCGAGCAGGTACACGCTCTGGTAGCCCATGGACGAGCGGCAGATCTCGACCGCGCGCTCCAGCTGCGGGATCGCGAGCATCGCCTTCTTCGAGTTCGTGAGCCCCACGTACTCGTCGCTCTCGCCGTGCAGAATGGTCATCGCCTGCTGGAACTCGGGCAGGAACTGCAGCAGCTCCTGCTCGGCTTGGATCTCCTCGGGAGCCACCTGCAAGTACCCGATGCCGATCTTCGTGTCGGCAAAGTTGTGGCGCAGCGAGCTGGACGTCGCGCCCACCGCGTTGAACGCGCGCGGGCAGAGCGCTGGCGCGGGGCCTCGCATCGAGCGCGACGCAGCACGCGTGGCCGCCGCCAGCAGCTTCGAGCGCATCGTCATGCGCACCATTGTTGACCGACTCAATTGTCTCCACAGATGCGATGATTGTCCATCCTGAACCGAGAACCTCTGGAACTCGATCTTAGTGGCGCCAACTGTCGGATCTGGAACTCCGGGGTATTCATTTATGGGGTTATGTATGAGTACTGTAGTTTATCTCAGCAATGGCCTGAAGGGTACTATTGATAGAATAGTGCCCCACTGTAACAGTTGACGTTCAAGAAAGAAAGTTTGGAAAAAGGTAATGCTTGATTGACTTTTCTGGGTATACCGTACTGTTGTTGTTATATCTTAGTTTATAATACTGATCGCATTGCTCGAGTTGGGGAAATTGGGTACATATCGTCGACTATCTAGTGTGCACGTTGCCTTACACGCTCTCCTCAGCTTGGGTGTGATGCGCTGCTGGCTCCAGAACTGTGGTCTCTTTTGTTGAGAGAGACGCCGAGGAGGACGAATGGCTGTCGTTCGTCTTTCCCGACGGCAGCACCAACGGAGTCGGTGGAGGCTCGTAGCCGCCGTTCGAGGACGAGGTACTTCGGTTGCTCGTCGAGTCGATCCGGTTGAAGTTTTCGTGAGACGTCGAGTGGATCAGGATCGGCAGCGCCGCCGTCGGGGTCCCGTCCTTGGAGCTGGGCGTGAGCAGGTTTTGGTCGAGCCCGTTCGACAATTGGCGATCCACCGCACGCTGGTTGTTGCTTCGAATCTGATGCAGCTCCTTCAGCAGCTTGCGTCGGCGCCACGAGATGTAAAACACGGCGATGAGCGCGACGATGATCAGCACGATGCTCACGACCACGATGTACATCCACCACTGCCAGAAAAAGCACGGTTTGCCGCTGCCCACAGGCCAGTAGCTGCTCAGCAAACTGCTCTTCTGGTCACTCGACGACACACAGTCACAGAAATTGTCGACCGAAGTCAGCGATTCCTTGGTCACCGTCTTCGACGACGTGACGCCGTTGGGGCACGAACTGGCGACGCCAAACCCAATTTGCGACGATTTCCGATCGTGGACCGTGAACAGACCGTCCATGAACACGTCGCCGAGCAGCGTGATGTCGCTTTCCGAGATCCCAAACACGCGGCACGCACGCACACCCGAGGTCGTACTCACAAGAAGTGGCCGCCAAATGTACTCTGGCGGCACCGAAATCGTAATCTGTTCCTTGCCGCCGTCAATCGCGAGCGAGATCGACAGTGCCGGCAGCGTGTACAACGCGGAGCTGGCGTTCGTTGGGTCGCAAAGCGTCGAGCAGCACGGAACATCGTCGTTGAAAAAGCTGTCAGGCGCCGATGGGATGATCTTGCGCACGTTGGTCTTGAGCTGCGACACGACTGCGCTGTACACCGCAGACGGGAACGCCATGTTGCTCGTGCCCGAGTCCACAATGCTGCGCGGCGTGTTGATCTCCTTGCAGTCGATCCCGAGACTCGTACCGGAGACCTTGATGTCCGTCACAACCACGTTGAACCACTTTTCGTGCACCAGTGGCGTGTACACGAGATCGTCCTTGTAGTACCGCTGGCCGCTCGTACCCTCGGTGCTGCCCATGATCAGCTCTCCTGCGTGAAAGTCTTCTGTCGAGTCCAGCGTCGAGTTGGGCAGCGCGAGCGCCTGCAGCAAGCCGCACATGAGCAGACTGAACACGTTCGGGACGCTGCGCACGCTCTGAATCATGTCGAAGTACGGCGCTGGCGGGCTCGACGACGGCGACGCGATCGACTTGTACCCCAACCCGACGATGCCGTCGTACCCGGACTGGATGAAGTTGGACTGCTCCGTGATCTCCGCGAACGGCATGCTCTCGATGACGCCGAGCCCGTCGGCAGAGAACGTGTCCTGGACCAGGTCCCCGCTCCACGCGCCTGTGATGTAGCTCACGCTCACAGACGTGCTCTTGGCCACGCACGTCGACGACGATGAGCACGAGTAGAGCGCCGTGTTGGTGAGCGAGCAGCAGTCGGCCGTCACCACCGCCGTGTTCGCCGAGCCCGTGTCCACTAATAAATTAAACTGGTTCTGCACGGCAAGATGTTAGTCGCTTCGCGCGTGCGCAGAGCAAAATGCGGGCGCTACGTACGGTGGCGGTGCTCGCGGTGGACGCGGCGTAGAGCGGCTGGCCGATGTTCACCTGCATGTAGTACGCGAGGCCCGACGCGAGCCCGTAGAGCTTCTGCTGCACGACGGTGGAGGTCACGGCCTGGACGCCGCTGGGACCGGCGCCCAGGGCGAGGAGGAGGAGCGGCCACGCCGCCTGCATCGCTGGGAGGATCTGAAGAGGTACGTCCGCGGAGACGGAGTGACAAAATGGCCACCGTACTGCGCGCTGGACGCTACGGAAAGGGGAATGGCCGGCAATAAGGGCGACGCGCGCAGCGCGCGATGATAATGGACACGAGGGACGAATATAGGCAGCAGCAGCGCCAGGCACGCGACAATCCTTCTTCCGGTTGTGGGGCATGTCCAGCACTCCGAAACCATCCTGAAATACTGTGATAGTTGATATACGCCTTGAATTTGTGTTGCATAGAGAGTCTTTCATAGTTGCGTCGACCTGTAGTTGTGTAATTTGGAATCACATATCCTGAGTAAAACGATTTTCTGCATGGTCGACAGCCCAGTCCAGCGTTGGACTGTGGCTAGTCTCTGTTCCCGTTGCAGCCCTAGCAGCTCAACATGGAAATAAACAGGTGCTCCTCTGTATTGCCAAATCTTGACATTCTGCCACTTGACGGATCGAGCGAGAAGAGAGATATGCAAATACAGAGTCTCGACTCCTGCCCGATCGTTTGAAAAATGATGCGTTTGGAAAGGGCAAAACTGGTTGTGCCTAGAGAGCGTGGCTGCAGGAAGTAATCAGCGCCCGCGCACTGTCGAATTTGCTACCTGTCTGTGCATTTGTTAGCAATTCCCCAAGCACATTGTGCTCATTATTCGTGTATGCACCAGGTCTCCCTCCATATTGGAAAGCGACTGCAGCAGTTAGTTTTGTTTCTGTGTGTATGTATGTCGGCAATATGAGGCATCTACTGATATTAGTTAGTTGTACACGATGCCATCCTAAGCATTAGCAAACGGTCTATGAAGCTTGTTGCTTTATGCCTGTGGACAGTCTGCTCTTGCAGTCGTCGTGCGGTGGCTCTCTATGCGCAGCTACCTCCTATGCACGCGCTTGGCCGCGGTTTATGTTGGTCGCCCTCGCTGGCTTACGGACCGTACTGTTTGCGCTTGCCGGGGGTGCCGTCGAGGCCACGACGATGGCCTCCAAGCGCACAAATTTGTCGTGTGGGACGCGCAGCGCGTTCGGGTACGGGTCCGTCCAGCAGGACGCACACAGCGCGCTGTACTTGTAGCGCACGCGCAGCAGCACGTACCACACGAGCTTGGCCACATACAGCAGCATCGCAGCGTACGCGATGAACACGACGGCATTCGTCGCGGTGCTGAGCTCGTCGTCGCAGTTGCGTGGCGATGACTCGAACGCCCAGCGCTGGCCGACAAAGAGCCATGCGCCAAAGAGCAGCGTCATGAACAGGACACCGCATGTGACCACGTTGAACCGCAAGTGCAGGTAGAGCCACTGCCGCACGAGCACGGACGTGCACATCGCAAAGGGCGCCAGGCACCCCAGGATCACCAGGAACACCACGAGCGGTCTCTCGCATGCGCGGCCGCCGTACATGCCGCCAAGCACCCAGCACACGATCGCCAGGTTGCCCATGACGAACGAGAACGCGTGGTCCACGACGTGGCGCGACTTGGTGTGGTGCAGATGCAGCACGCGCTGCTCGCGGTCTTCCTTGATCGCGCGCGCCACGGTCACGCGGCGAGTCCACCAGGCCGACGACGCGCTCTTATCCAGAGGCGCCGCGCGCAACTCCTCGTCGCTGTCGGACACGCTGCGCGGCGCATACATCGCGTCGGACGAGCGAACGGAATCCTCTCTTCCGGCGCTCGCGCAGATGCAAAGTACCGCATTATAAATAGGCGGCAGCTCCGCAACGCATCAAATTGGAGCTGCTCGCCATTATTGCGTCTCCTAGTGAACATGCCATTTTGTAGCATAAGTACGGTTTTTACCCTCTAGCCATTTGTCTGCGTCGCACTTAGTAGTAAATTTTAAGTTCGACTACCCATTGTAGCGTACTTTACTCTCTTAAGTTCTTTATGCTTAGGTGCGTATCCCGCTTTCTTTTGCTTCGGAGTGGGTGGGGGCGCGCAAGTCTCCATTCGCAGCAGGGGAACAAAGCGCGTCGACTCGTGCTTCTCTCTCTCTGCGGCCGAGCGTCTCTTGCAGCGCGCGCGCGAACGTCCCCGCCACCAGTGTCCTCTGCTCCGTGTTGGCACTGCCGCTCTCTGTCTTGCTTCGATCCCGACAGCCGCCAAGATGATGAAGAAGAGCGTGGTGAAGAACCGCGCGCCCGCGCCAATCCAGATCACGGCCGAGCAGATCCTGCTCGAGGCGCACGAGCGCAAGGAAGAGGCCGTGAAGGCGACGCGCCGCCGTATCACCGACAGCGGGGAGCTCAATGAGTACCGCATGAGCAAGCGCAAGGCGTTCGAGGACGAGATCCGCAGCCAGCGCCACCACATGGGCACGTGGATGAAATACGCGCAGTGGGAGGAAAGCCAGCAAGAGTTCACGCGCGCGCGGTCGATCTTCGAGCGCGCGATCGACATCGACTACAAGACGCCGACCGTCTGGCTCAAGTACGCCGAGATGGAGATGCGCCACAAGTTTGTCAACCACGCGCGCAACGTCTGGGACCGCGCCGTGACGCTGCTGCCGCGCATCGCGCAGTTCTGGTACAAGTACGCGTTCATGGAGGAGATGGTGGGCAACCTAAACGGCGCACGCCGCGTCTTCGAGCGCTGGATGGAGTGGCAGCCCGACGACCAGGCGTGGTACTCGTACATCAAGCTGGAGCTGCGCGCCAAGGAGATCGAGCACGCGCGTGCGCTCTACGAACGGTACGTGGTGTGCCACCCAAGCGAGAAGTCATACATGAAGTTTGCGAAGTGGGAGGAACGGCAGCAGCACCAGCTGGTGAATGCGCGCCGCGTGTACGAGCGCGCGCTCGAAGAGCTCCGCGACGACGAGAAATCCGAGCAGATCTACATTGCGTTTGCGTCCTTTGAAGAGCGCTGCCGCGAGACCGAGCGCGCGCGTGCGATCTACAAGTACGCGCTCGACAAACTGCCAAAGGAGGACGCGCCGCAGTTGTACAGTATGTTCATCACGTTCGAAAAGCAGCACGGCGACAAGAACCGCATCGAGGAAGTCGTGATCGCGAAGCGCCGCGTTGTCTACGAGCAGCAGGTCGCCGCAAATCCGCTCGACTACGATTCGTGGCTCGAGTACATCAAGCTCGAGGAGAACGAAGCCGTCGTGAAGCAGAGGTTTGGCCTCGTGCGCGAAGTCTATGAACGCGCGATCGCGAACGTGCCACCGATCGCTGAAAAGAAGTTTTGGCGACGATACATTTACCTGTGGATCAAGTACGCACTCTTTGAGGAGCTGCTCGCAGCCGAGGAATCGCCCGAGCGGTGCCGCCAGGTGTACAAGACGTGTCTCTCGCTGATCCCGCACGACAAGTTCACGTTTGCAAAGATCTGGGTCCTGTACGCAAAGTTCCTGATCCGCCAGCGCGATGTCCAGGCGGCGCGCCTTGCGCTCGGCGAGAGTCTCGGCAAGTGTCCGAAGAAGAAACTGTTCCGCAACTACATTGAGCTAGAGCTCATGATGGGCGAGATCGACCGGTGCCGCAAGATTTACACCCAGTACTTGCTGTTCGACCAGCAGAACTGCGAAACGTGGCAAAAGTACGCGAATTTGGAGGTGCAGGTCGGAGAAACGGAGCGCGCGCGCGCGATCTACGAGCTCGCGATCAAACAGCCGGTGCTGGACATGCCCGAGATGATCTGGAAGGCGTACATTGACTTTGAGATCGAGAACGAAGAAATTGACAACACGCGAGCGCTCTACGAGCGGCTGCTCGAGCGCACCAAGCACGTCAAGGTCTGGATCAGCTTTGCGCAATTCGAGGCGACGTACGACCAGGAGACAGCGCGTGAGGTGTTTGAACGCGCGTTGCGGTATTTAAAAGAGCAGGTATCAGAGGAGAAGAAAGAAGAGCGTGTGCTGTGTCTGGAGACGTGGCTCGCGATGGAAGAAAAGCTCGAGAACAAGGACGCGCAGGTGATCAAGAAGATCAGGGACATGATGCCGCGTCGCGTCACGAAGCAGCGCATGGCGTATGCGCAAGACGGGGTTCGTACAAAACTTGTGTGTCTTTTACTGGCTTTCATTTGGTATTGCTTGCAGCAATACTCACGGATTCATTTTGCTTGTGTTTGTAGACGGAGTTGGGAATGGAGGAGTACACGGATTACATTTTTCCAGACGACGAGCAGGCGCAATCGCATCTCAAGCTGCTGCAAGCCGCGCAAATGTGGAAACTCAAGAAGCGCGCTCGGGAGGAAGAAGAAGAAGCGGCGTCAAGTGCCGAGACGGACGACATGGAGTAGCCATGATCCACGGCTTTGCAGCCTACTGGGCATATCAGCAGCAAAACAAAGCAACGAGGGCCAGAAGAAAAATGCAGTTTGTTTACAGGTGGTGGGGCGATTCTTGCCTCTGGCTTTGAATTTCTGGAATGAGTGTGAGAGTTGTTTCTTTTCCTCTTTTCTAGGTCTTGCTCCCCACAATGGGCAGCATGAATACGGTGTGCGCAACGCATTGGATATGCAAAATCAAAATCAAGGTGACGGATTCACTGCAAAATTGACTACATTCCCATCAAAACTGGCCTTAACACTCACTGACGATTACTCGCCACATAGCAATAACGGTACGTCGGGGCTTCTATCACCCGCCTGCGTCTAACTTACTTATACGATCCACTCTTTTTCTGCTGTGGACAGCCGAATTTCGCCGTCATCGTCTCTTTCCAGTTGCTGAGGTGGATCGTGTCTTTTCCAGACGCAATGTTGTCGACGATGCTTTTGCACCGGGCCTTCGTCGAGACCATGAAGCTCTTCTTGAACGAGTCCGAGTAGTCTTGCACGCCGCCTAAGCACTGGTCCTGGAACATGCACATCATTTTTTCCACCTCGGCGATCGAGGTTGTGCCAGCGGAGTTGCCGCTGGTGCTGAGAAACGCTTGGACTTGTTTCTCGGTGTCGTCGCACCAATCCTCGGTTTTCTTGACATACACGTTTGTCGTCGTCATCACAATACTCACCGAAGATGCTGTTGATGATGTTGTTGTAGACGACGATGATGTTTTTGTGGAACTGGATGTGGACGTTTGTGAAGTCGAAGTCGATGGTGAAGAGCTTGTGGATGAAGTCACTGTCGGCGATGCAAAATTGTACGAAGTGGTGCTTCCTGTGACGGGAGCTGGGCTCACATTTGAGCTATAACTCGAGTACGAACTCCGATCGCAGCGCACGGCGACTCTGCCTAAAGATGTAGCCGACGATGCTTGCGATCCCCTGGCCGAGCCCACTACCAAAACTAAGGGACGGAAGGCGAAGCCCACTTGTGCTGGTTTGCGGTGTGCCATCACTTGCCGTTGCTGGAGCTGAAGTCGCAGTGCTTGACGCCGGCGTGCCCGGAGGATTGCCGTCGCAGTTAGAGTACATGTTGCCGAGCACACCACTCAATTCGTACGAGTAACTGCTCGAGCCAAGGTCACGGACATCCATGAGCGCGGCGTACTGGTTGGGTACACCCTGGAAGTATTGCCCAATGATGGCGTCCTGGCCGACGTACGTTGGATTTACACCGTTTTCTCCCGTGCGCATCAAGACCGTGTCCAGTGGATTGAAGACACCGCCACCTCGTCGCTCACATGAGGTCCAGCCGATCGAGTTTTGAGCTTTTTGCTGCAGCGTGAGCATGGCGTCGCCCACACAGCAGTGGTGGAACGTGACGTGCAGCAAATCGACCATCGTGTGATGTGAGTAGAAGATGGGGTCCGAGTTCGACGCAAAAGTCTCCATGGCACCAGCCAGATTGGCGTGAATCGCATTGTGCGCGCCGTTTTCAATCGCAGTCGACATCTCCGCGACGTTTCTCGCGCCGAAGAGCTGACTGTGCACTGATGCGAGACTCGCAGATCCAGGAAACGTAATCGATCCCCACGGGCCGCGCGGCACGCAGTGCACACACTGATTCGACGTTCGCACGCTTGTGCTTTGGCAGAAATGGTTGGTTGGATCCGCGCTCACGCAGTACCCTTGGGTCTGGATCCCGTTGATGGATAATTGACCTTGCTGACTTCCCGAGGGTACTCCACCGAGCTCGGTGAGGATCGGCGAGTAGTCGTCCATGGAGCTGCATTGGTTGTTGGTGAAGCGCGCGTGCGCCGAGATCCAGTCCCAATACGGGATCGTGACGCATGCGTACTGGCTGCCCTGACCGCGGAGCATGTTCTCAAAGACGATGAGCAGCAAGCGGTGCCAGTACACGAACATGCATTGTCGATGAGCTTCCATCTCGGACATCATCTCGGTGTGGATCTCGACAAACTTGATGTATGCGCCCGAGTCCATGGCTGTAGCGATCGCACCGCGGTACGTCGCCTTCTCACTCGATGAGAGCGTACCCCAGTCCTTGCGCACGCGACCGTTGCATTGTGCTGAAACAATGGCAGAGTTTGAAGCTATGGCAAGCGTGCAGACGAAGAAAAGGACGACCCATTGACTAGGAAACTTCATCCTTGACCGAATGAATGTCTGGTGCGTTGGCGTGCGTCGAATTGAGGAATGGGAATGAAATGAAGCAAGCGAAATAATCCGAGTCAAACCGATGTAGAGTCACAGCATCGCGCCTGTCTCGATGCTAACACTTTGCTGGTAAGCAAGCATATTCACCAGATGGCAGACACCGTCAGAGTGATTTAGCGACTCTGTGCTTCGTTTGTGGCCTCAGACGTGGT
The DNA here is from genome assembly GCA_023335675.1 of Globisporangium solare. Lineage (NCBI taxonomy): Eukaryota > Oomycota > Peronosporomycetes > Pythiales > Pythiaceae > Globisporangium > Globisporangium solare. The sequence goes on from JAADVP010000956.1 coordinate 10,989, forward strand.
CGCACTCTACTTTTACTGTTGAACCAGCTTTTACGCAACTTCGCATAACGCGGTAAATGTGCATGACCATGCGCCTGCAGGCAAAGTGACCATCTGCGAGCGACAGTTGTGGACACTCGAGGCCGAGGCGACCAGATGCAGGAAAAGAGATCGAAGCTCCTGGTCGATTGGCAGCAGACGAGACCTGGTGCATGAGACCGCAGGTAAAGGCGACGCAGCAGGGAGGGCTCAGTTGTCCAATGTGTAGCCATTTGACCTCGAAAGGATAGACCCTGAAAAAGGCAAGCGACTTGTATATGGTTGCTGGTTCACACTAACAGTAAAGAATTGTGGTTCATGCCGTAAAAGAACGGTCAGTGGTGCTAGTCGCGTGTCCACAAACCACTGAGCACGCTCGGTACACGCGCTATCACTCGAACTTTCGACGTGTTCTCTCAGCGACCACGCCTCTGTTGGGGAAGCTACTTCGGCGTTTCATCCGACGAAGGCGCACAACGGAAGAGAAGTCGTGTGGCAGCCTCAGCTCGTGTGGCAACCAGCGTTGAACTGATCTGGGCCAGCGGAGAGGCCTGTCAGCTCTACTATCAGTTAATGAAGCAGAGACCGACATGCGCCTGCTTAGAATTGGACAGAGCCGCGGGAGGTCGTTGGACATGGCGAGAACGATCGCATGACATGGTCCCGTAAGTGCTTTTCGTCGCCGCGAAACGAAAGTCCGCTTTTCTTTTCCCAACGGTGAGAAAGTTAAAAAAAAAAAATTCTTCCACAAACTTGATGCGGCGGGTTTTCTAGATTCTCTCGTTCGCGTCGCCTCTAAAGTGTGAGAGAAATGGATCCACTCGTGTTGTGGTTGGGTTGAGCACACAGCAGCTACTAGTACGAATTGCTACCGTTGCTTTGCCAGGAAGACCCCACTTTTTCAATTTCGTCAAAACCAACACAATGCCCAACGATTTGGTGATCGTGTCGCCCAAGACCCCGTCGTCGTCGACCTGTGACTCCGAGATCCCGTACGCGCTCCAAGTGGTCTCGTCCGGGCCCTATGCGGACTGTGAAACGAACGGCATCCGCGTCGCGGCGTGGGGCACAGGCTTCTTCAACTGCTTTCAGAATCTCGTGCCCAATTGCTGCATGGCGACGTTCTGTTCCTGCGTCTCGCTCGCGCATCACGTCCCGGCTGAGCTTGTACCGATACAAGAACGTGCTCTGCGGTTTGCTCGCCGTCGCGATCATCCAAGTGCTGATCCTGCTCGTCGCGTTTGCCCAAGTGCATGACCGCGAGCAGAACGCGATGGCACTGTCAGAGAAGGACCCGCGCTACAAGCCATGGTGGACTCAGTCCGAAGGCAAAAGCGCTTATGCAAGCACCGATAGCGACGACGACAGCTACGACCACGACCGCTCCTTTCGCGACGACATCAACAGCTTGGTCACGAGTCCATGGGGCGTGTTCAGTGTCGTTCTCAGCTTTGCGTACATCTTGACGGCGTGGAAGCTGCGCATGACGATCCGCGAGCGGTTCCAGATCCCAGGCTCATGGCTCGGAGATCTGCTGTAACGTCGGTGGGTTTGTCGAGAATCGCTTTGTTTGCCGATTCTCCACGCTAACAGAGGAAGTCACCTTTGCAGCTTCAGACTGCACAATAGATGAATGACGACGAGGAGCA
>JAADVP010000957.1:0-12643 GCA_023335675.1 Globisporangium solare
AATACCCCCCCCCCCCACACACACAGGCGCTTCTCTTTTCCCCTTTCGCGCCAAAGGGAAGACGAACAGCGCTTGACTCTCGCTGGCTTCCGCTCGTCGCTCTCTCTACACTGCCGCAAGGCGCGCGCTTCTTGCAGAACGAACGAACGAACGGCGGACGGACGGACACAACGCTCTCTCCGCGCGCTTCGCTCTTCCGCATTCACCTCCCCACACGGGAACTACAGCGGTGCGCGCACACCGGCAGCGCCGTCGGTGTGGGCGGGGCGCAACCCGCCCGGGGCCATAGACCCACCCGCCCACAGACCCGTTTCGAACTTCACTGCTACCGTTCTCGATCGTAATACAAGGTCGGACTGTCGCCTGCAGCGTCAACAATGTCGAATTCATACATCCTTCCCCCCCCCCAAATAGAAGCGCGCATTGTCGAGAAATTAGAGCTTCACTTTTATTTTTTTTCCGGATACTGTATACTGGATGCATGCACAGTACATGCGATCTGCGTCGTCTGCCTCCTCTCCTAATACAAATGGTGGGCAAATTTTCCCACCCAGTGCAATGGCATCCGTCTGTCGCTCGTTCCCTTTGTGGGCATCCGCTGCGCTCACTCGCTCTTTCGCGCACCCGCGCTCTCTCCTCCCACGCGCGCACGCACACGCACTCGCTGCCCCACGATGTTGCAGAGTGAGCGCACGAGTCTGCTGCCCGACAGGAACGCATGGGACACGGGCGAGTGGCGCCCCGCCAAGTCGCCGCCGTCGACGACTGTGCCTGCGCGCAGGCGGCGTCACCGGCGGTCGCTGCGCAAGGACGTGTGGACGGTGCTGCGCTTCCGGCAGTCGATCCAGAACCGCTCGAGCCTGCAGCGCGCGTCGTACGTGTTTGAAGTGTGCATCCTGACGCTCATCATGGCGAACGTGCTCGTCGCGATGGGCATCTCCAGCTTGATCGACGGTGTCAACCCGGAAAGCACATGTACGTCGGATATATGCGCAGCATTTCGCAATTGCATGCTGTATCGCTTTGCCTTGTATGTGTGTGCGTGTGTGTGTGTTTTTGCGCGCTTGGGTGTGCCACAGCGAGATCTCTGACCTGCTGGTTGTTGCTGTATGGCAGATGAGAGCTCCGACTGGTATGATACATTCTTGACCGTGTCGACAGTGATCTTCTCGGTCGAATATGCGCTTCGCCTGTGGTCGTGCGTGGAAGACGAGCGGTTCACGCACCCGGTCATTGGAAGGTGCGAATGGCTTATGGACTGCAGGCTTGTGTTGAATATGCGGATGCCTCACAACTCACCACTTTGCACCTGGCTACTTGCGGCAGACTGACGTGGATGATCCGCCCGATGTCGGTCATCGATCTGGCCGTGCTCATCCCGTTCTACATCGAGCTCTTTTTCAAGTACCAGTAAGTGCTGCTGTGTGCGAATGATACAGCTTGGCTGCGGCAAAGAGCGACGCGTATCCACGCTGCGTTCATCCTTCCCCCCTTGTAGATTGACTCCATCCAATCGCGGATTGCTGACACTGCGTGGGCTGCGGCTTCTGCGCGTGCTGTCGTTTCTCCGCCTCGAGCGGTCGTACAACGCACTGAAGAATCTGCGCACGATCCTGTCGAAAAAGAAGGAGGAGTTCGGACTCGTGACGTACATGACGGCAGTGATCGTGCTCACATCGTCGACCACCATGTACGCTTGTCTGGTGCTAGAAGGCCCCCCATTGCCTACTGCTTCTTGGACATCCTGCTGAGAACAAAATGCTCTCTTTTGTGATGCAGCTTCTTCTTTGAGAACCCTGCGCAGCCAGAAGTGTTCTCGAGTGTCGGGGTGTCGGCGTGGTGGGCCGTGGAAACGATCACGTCGCTGGGGTACGGCGACATCGTTCCAATCACGAGCGGCGGCCGCATCTTTTCGTCGATCCTCGCGCTTTGGGGCATTATCCTCTTCACAATCCCCGGCGCCGTGCTCAGCAGTGGCTTTGTCGAAGTGATGCTCGAGACGCAGAAGGAAAAGAACGACGCTCTGCATGCTGCGCTGCATCGCACGCTTTCGCGCGAAGTGTTCACGACGATGAGCGCCAGAGACCTGAACAACATGTTTCTCAACGGTGCGCTCGCTGCTTGTGCTGGTCTTGTCTGTCTGCCCACTCGAGCCTCGCTCAATCGATCGTGTGCACGCACTCCTATAGGCCAGTACGACTCGCCGAGATCCGAGCCTTCGCCGTCGTTTGGCTCGTTCATGACGCCAGCACAGACACAGATCGACAAGCTGCAAGACAAAGTGGACCAGCTTACAAAGACGCAGGTAATGCTACTGCTCCCTTTGCCTCTGCTTTTGTATGGTACTCACATCCATCCGACTGGGGACTTTTTGCAAACAGGAGAAGCTGCAGACCCAGTTGAGCATGCAGGAAGCGCATCTGCACGCGATCCTGAAGCTGCTGGAAGCGTCGCAGCCTCGAGCCCGTCGCGTCGAGCTCGCGAGCGAGGCACCGCCATATAGCGAGATCTCGTTCCAAGACGCGACGCACATGTAGTTGAAAGCGAAAGATTACTGTTTGTAAAATGCATTTCATTTGTGTGAAATGCACCACCACAAATGGGGTATTTTGTAAAGTATACACTTGCGGTTCTTAACGCTGCTGGCCCATTTTCTTTCGACCGAAAATCGGATATACCGACACGGGTTCCAGTCGGAGGAGAATCATCCTCATTCGCGCAGCAACAGCCATCATGGAGCGCATGATGCCGGACTGCGCGCACGGCGACCCGTTCGCGCAGAACGCGACGCTCGGGCCGCTGCAGATCGACTATTTGTACGTGCACTACTGCACCTTCGCGGGCGCGCCGCTGCTCTCGGCCGCCGCGCTGTTGCTCTGGCTGAGCGCGCTCTTCTTCTTCCGTACGTGGCCAACTTGAAGCTGAACATGGCACCCTTTGCACCATCACGCATGCTCGCGATGCGCTGCGTTTCCCTTAGAGGGTTCGGCGTTGTGTGTATCTGCTCATATAATACAGCGCTGACGATCTTTACTACTGCTCCTATTTTTTTTCCTGGCGCAGTTGGGACTACAGCCGATGGGTACTTCTCGCCAACGCTCGCCAGCATCAGTGAGAAGGTAGGACTCCCCCGTCTGCGAATGCGCGGCACTTGGTCCTATCCACACATTGACACACAAGCCCCTTGTGTTTGCCTTTGCGTCCACAATAACAGCTCAGCATTCCGTACGATATCGCGGGCGTGACGTTCCTGGCGTTCGGCAACGGCGCGCCCGACGTATTCTCCGCAATCGCGGCGTACTCGTCGGGCGTCGGCGAGGCCGGGATCAACGAGCTGCTCGGCGGCGCCACGTTCGTGTCGACGGTCGTCGTTGGCTGCGTCGCGGTCGCGAGCGCCGTCAAGGTCGAGCAATGGCCGTTTTCCCGCGACGTGAGCGCGCTGCTCGGGTCGCTCGTGCTGCTGCTCTTGGTAGCGAGTGCTCTCGATGTCCACGATGCGGGCAACGAAGCTGCTGTGCTGCTGTTCCTCATCGCCTATGGCATGTACGTGAGCTCCGTGATTCTTCTGGAGTGCCTCTCGCGCTATCGTGTCGCGCGTGCACAACAGTTGAGCCAGTCGGACGACATGCGTCCTGTTTCGGTCGCCGGCGGCGTTCTCTCAGCGTTCTGGCATGCGCTCTCGCCGCGCACGACGGGGAGCAAGGATGGCGCGCCGCAACCTCGACAACCGTATGTGTTTGTGACGAGACAACATGCAGAGCTTACGGCAGAGGGAAAGCATGGCGTCTACGAGCTGGTGTCTCCAAAGAAGCAGTCGGCCGCGCACTTCGCAAGCCGGGTATTCGAAGACCATTTCCAGGACGACTTTGTCATCGAGTCGCTCTCATCGCCACTCATCACGGACGAGGACCGTATTGGACACGGAGACGCGCTTTTGGACAGAGGCGACGCAAAGTTGCTGGAGCAAATCGGGTTCACGACTGGCGCAGGCATCCTGCAAAGCGCATATTGGCGGCATCTTCGCTGGCGATGGAGCTTGAAGCGCCGGATTCTCGGCGTGTTCTACGGCGACGACACGCTTCTCGCCAAGGCGCTGAGCGTTCCTCAAGCGTGTATCGTGCTGATCCGTGATGTGACGATCCCATTACTGGACCAGGAAGCATGGTCGCGGCCGCTCGCGACCATCTCGCCGATCACGGTGCCGCTATTTATTTTATTCACAAGCGGGTGCATTGGAGACACGCTTGAGATTGCGCACCACAGCGTCGTGTTGTGGCAGATCACGTTGGTGTGTGGATGTGTGGCGGCAGTGCTCGTATCGTTCACGACGCATCGGTCGCACCCGCCCAAGTCGACACTGTTCTCGTTTTTCTTTCTCTCGCTCGCGTTCTCCGCGTGCGTGTGCTGGATCTATGCCGTCGCGAACGAGTTGATGGCGCTCCTCGTCGCTGTCGGGTACATCACGCACGCGAGCAACAGTTTGCTCGGGCTGACGGTGCTCTCTTGGGGCAACTCGGTCGGAGACTTGATCACGAACGTGTCGGTCGCGCGCGCCGGGTTCCCACAAATGGCGATCGCTGGCTGCTTTGGAGGGCCCGTGTTCAATATCCTGCTGGGTCTCGGCGTGCCGATGTCGTTTGCGTACTTTCGTGGCCAGGCTGTCGAGTTCGCACTGGATGCGCATGCGCAGGTCTCACTCGTGTTCCTGTTTGTCACTCTGAGCGCGTCGTACGTTGTGTTTCGGCGCCATCACTTTCGCTGCCCGCCGTGGTACGGGAAGCTGCTCGTGGTCTTCTACCTCGTGTATACGATTATCAACCTCGTCATCGCGTTTCGAATGGTTCTCGCGGGCGAGGAATGAGGAAGTAGAAGCAGCCTTTGTACCAAACGAGTTGATGATTATATATTCCAATAAAGCAAAACTTTGTCTTCTATCCGCAGCGTTTGTGTCCTTTTGTCGGATGCTGTCACATGAGCCTGCCCGCAGCTCTTGAGCGCTCTCGTTTCTACCTCTAAACGGCTTGCTTGAGCCACTTGAAGACCGGATCCGACACTTCGCTTCGGAGATCGTCACTGAGGTAATCGTCCGACACGGTGTCGATTTCCCTGTCTTCTGGGCCGAAAACGCTGCTTCTGCCGCCTTCGCTCTGTTTGCTTCTGCCAAAGTGGTCAGCGAATGGTCTTCTCTGCTGTTTCCTGCTCCCGGCGTCAATCCTGTTCACTCGCAGCCACAGATTAGTAACTAGACCCATTGCAACGAGGGAAAAGAGTAATTTGATCCACACACCCGTCAAAATTCCACTCAAACTTCTTGCTGGGAGTGGAAGCGCCGCGATCTGCAAACAAAGAAACAAAAAGCCAACAAAGCGCGAGGATACTTGTGAGACACAGAAAGGATATCGTCGCGACAACTTGCTGCCTCACCATGCCAGCGCAAAGTCTGGTGGCGCTCAGCACCTCCCTCGTCGCTGCCGTCGTCCTCATCGCCAGGTGTCCACTCTGGCAACACTGTTTTCGTGTGAAGCGGCCCAAAATCGCCCAGCCAGCCGTTGTAAGCTGAGGCCACACAAAAAGCGTCGCTCAGTGTTAGTTTCCAAGCACTGACAGCACCTGCAGGCTAGTCGTACCTCGATTGGATTCCCTTCTGGTCGGTGGTTTCCGTGGTGCAGGCACTGGCGATGGCCTGCAGCCAAGGAATGCGTCATCGAGCGGAGTCGTCCCGTAGAGCTCGTCCCGGAGAGGGTCTCTTGCTGCTGTTGCTGTTGTTGCGTTAACACGAGACGCAGTGCTGCCATCCTTCGCGTCTCGTCGACTAAACGTGTCCAACAGCGGGCTGTTCATAAAGCTATCGGCAATCTCCAACGCAGCAGCGCCTGATCAAGATATTCAAAACATCACCATTGAGTCTTCAGCATGCTCTGTGTTCGCACCGCAGTTTTTCACGCAGCATAAAGAACGATTGCTCACCCATTGTGACCCCAGACAGAGGCATCTTCCTGGCTGATCGCTGGAAGCTCGCGGCATTTGATTTGCCTGCTGTCGCTTCATCGAGCAGCTTCTTCGCCTCGTACTCGGCCAACCGTGTCCTCGCCAGGCTTTCTTTCATCAGCTGCGTCTGCGTTTTCTTCACTCGCAGCATTTTGTCGCGACGTGCATCAAGTTCAGGCTTGACCTTCGATTGCACATGCTGCAGCGATCGAGGTCGAGACGCTGATTGTGGGGAAACGTGTGGACTCGGTTGCCGTGCTCTCTGAGGCTTCCCAGGACCCATGACGGTACTTTTCCTCACGAGCGTCTGCGTGTTCTCCACAGCGCCAGGCACGTCTCGCTGTCTCGGCCTTGAGCTGACGTTCACGTGCACATTCTCTTTGTCACGTGGCAACATCTCGTCGTCGCTTTCCATGTCGTCAGACGCTGCATCAGCACCATTCGCATTCGTGCGGCCCACGCACAGTTTCACGTACTCGCTCAAAAACTCGACAAAAGAGGACACTGGCAGCTCCAGGAGCGGGAACTTTGCGACCGATTTGCGCTGATCGATCCTCGTAAACCTGTCGTGCAGCGCATCTTTCGAGGCAATTTGCGACCCATTGCGCGCCGTGAATGCCGTCCACGCCGTGTCAACAAACGCTTTGCCAAAGAGCGTCGTGTAGAAATCGATCGCATCGAATGCTAATGCAGCAATGCACAGAGCAGCAGCAGTTAGCCATCATTGATAGCAGAACGCTTTGTACGGTGCTTCACATACAAAAAACAAACAAACAACAAGCAAGCACGTACGCTTCCCCTCAGCCGCCACCTCTGGGGTTTCCAGCGATACGAGCTGCGTGGACGAAGGCAGCATCTTCACGCCGCGGTTCTCGCTCTCGTCGAGGACCTGCGTTGCGGTCTTGTCATCGCCATCGCGCCACGAATGCGACGGCTTGACGTGCAGCGGAGTGACATCGTCGGCGCGCATGAGCGCGGCGTCCGAATGGCCGCCACGCCGCAGTGAGATGCCCACATTGCGCACAAAGAAATCGCGCTTCTTGATCGTGTCATACTCTAAATCACAATCAAACGATCCAAAGCATGAGCAGTGCGTGCGACTTGAACGGGAAGCATTTTGGCACAGTTGAGCCGTACTTGTGACGGCGCGTAGCTCTTCGACGGAGACACCCTTGAGCGAGAAGTTCTGCGCGAGGCAGAAGACGCCGTAGCAGAGCGCCACCTCCAGCACCTCGCGCATGCGCTCGCGCTCAAAGTTGCGCAGGAACGACTCGACGGCCGCGGACCGCGGCGCCAGCTGCATCGGCTTTGCCATTATTGTGTTTCCCTTTTTAAAAAAATGGGTGGGTCACTGTTGCGGACACGGGAAGCACTATTGTGGATAATCGGACTCTGCCAGTAACGCGCAGTGACGATTCGCTTATATATGAGTGCAATTTACGCCAATCAGGTGAATAATTCCCTCTTTTTCGAATTCAAACTTGGGCGCCGGCGTGAAGCAGCAGAAAGCGATGCAGAGTACGTGCATCTCTCCTGCTCTCTGCGCGCGCAAATGCGTGTGCGTTTAGGGGCACATATGCGCCGCTTAATGTGCCGCCACTGGGCACGAAGAGCTGCTGTCTGATGCCTGCGCGTGTGTGCTGTGGTCGTTTTCTGCGGGACTCGCTAGACCCTCATGAAGAGAAGCAAAAGGTGCGCCGCCATTTTTTTTTTACATAAGATAGCACCGAGATCGACCATTATGTGCGCGTCGCCATTGATGCGTGCTTATGTCTCACTGTCTACGTCTCTTTGTACACGTTTGCTTGTGTCAGGCCCTGCTGCAGCGTATAACAGGATCTGTGGCGCGCTTGAACGAAGTGATGAAGGAAATCAACACGCAGATCGAGGTACGTTGCATGTGTATATGTGTGTGTATGTGTGTATTTGGCCCGCTGTCATCCCTCGCCACTATGGAAGTGCAACAGCTCACAATTCTTGTCGATTTGTTGCTGCTTCGACCAGAAAAGCGACTCGTTCCGGGAAGATCTGGCGTTCACGTGCCAAGTCTGGAAAGGATACGAAAGCCGCGTTCAGTCGCACTGCCAAGCAGCCGCAGCAGCCAACACCCAAAGATGAGGCGTATTAGCGAGAGGCGTCGTGCTCGTATGTATTTGCTCGCTTCTTTCTTACCACCGGCGGTCCAGAATGAGATCGTCTTTTATATGAATGTCCACCGTGCTTGCTAATGAATACGTCGATGCTTGAGCCTTCACACTGACAGTTGCTTTGGATTGCAATCGCCTTCATTCGCTCCAGAGTTCGCTCTTTGGAGCGTAGGCCGCAGGACGGTTCCATATCGAGTGTCCCTGAGAAGAGACGTAATAATTGCACCCGCGAGTTGCGTCGTAGCATTCGGTCTATGTTTCTTCGTTGATTGGCACCACTTTTGTCCGTTTATGTCCAGCAGCGGACGAAGCCGCCAGTTTGTCGCTATTGCCTTTGGCGAATAGCAGACCCATTGGCCGACGGATGTAGGAGGCATCAAAGGTGTCGAGGTCTTGCTGAGAAAGGTGGGTGGCAGCTCGCTCCAGCGTGTCCCAGCGCTCCTTGACTTGGCGATGAACATCTTCTTCGGCTTCGTCCAGCTTCTTTTGCAGATAGTTGCCGATTGCTGAAGCTGCGGGCTAGAGTTGTGGAGAAAGTGTTGTTGGAAACCCATGGACCCACAGTTCTGCTTCACAAAGCAAGCGTGAAGAACACTCAAGTCATACCTGTTTGTTGGTCTGCTTGAGCATCGTCTTTACTGACACGCCCTTGACCATAGCTTTCGCTGCATCGTGCCGCCTATCAACCATGCTTTGCTCTTCTTTGCCCCAGAGATCGGCCAGGACTTCTTTCGCTGCGTCAAATTCTATCCACCAAGCCAAGAACAGCAAGAAACGGAAAAGAGTTCAGCAAAACAGTAGACTCGGGATCAAGCACGACAACAGTGCACTTTTCACACAAACTGCAGTGCTATAGCGCAGTTCTGTGATTAGCTCAACTGCGTCAGGGTCGGATCGAGTTCTCTCCAGCAGACGCTTCAACCGTGTGTCGCTGACGAAGTTTGTCGAAAACGCGGCGAGGTACTCTTTGATAGCTGGCTGCTTTTCATTCTCGTGAATCCAATCCTCCAGTGCCTTTAACTCTTGCTGCTTTTGCTTTAGTGCCAGGCGCTCTGAAGCCTTTAGCTGCAAAGGTGATGCATTCGGGTCCAATTAGTCGACAACTGGGTCGAATGACGAGTTTTTTCTCACCGCCTCACTGGTTCCGTCTTTTGCAGCGCTGGCATCAGAGTTATTGCTGCTATTCAGCATCAGCTTTTCCTGAATTACAGCAAAGATATCATGCTTGTTGGCAAGAATTACCGGCCGCTTTTTGCTCTCTTTTGTCCATATAGATATCCCAAGGTACTTCAAGCACAGGACAGCAAGGGCGCGATTAGAAAAGCGTTGGTGAGTAAAACGCAAATTTCAAAGAACTGGACAGTGCTCACTTTTCCTCGCGCTGCTGCTTGCAGGACGAAGATCGGACGCATGAGATTTTTCTGACGATGGCACGGCGACAAGAATTCATCTTCACACAACCAGCGCAAGGATGAGACGTCAAGAGCAAAAGGAGCGCTACAAGGAGGAACCTTAGCCACGGCAACATTGTGCACACTCACTGAGACTCAGCAATCCATCTCCATTCGCGTCAACATCTTTCAAAATTTGCTTTATCTCTGGCGAGAGCTCGTCTGTGTGATAGAGAAGTCGGAAGAGGCTGTCACATTCGGCAGCGTCTAAGCTGCCGCTTCCATCGTCGTCTGCGGAAAGGGAGAACGAGGTAAAGTGAGTCAAACGTATATGAGAGCTGCACTTGCATAAAAGCTCACCATATATCTGAAACACATGCTTGAAAAGGTCGTTTGTAGCCATCGTGCAGAAGTTCCAAATGTTTAGGATGAAGTCTGCTGGCCCGTTTGAGAGGTGTTAGTCGCCGAACGCAAGTCTGATGATGTCAAATTTGAGGATGAGCTCTCACCATCAAAGGTTACAGCCCTCACGGAAGCCTGCTTGCCTAGCAGATATTGGCAAGGTTGTGTGAATTGAACGATTAGATGAGCAGGTTTCAAGTGCCACGTACCAAGTCCACTGAACACCTGGTTGGAAAACGTTGTGCGACTCAAGCCGAGATAGCTGTGGAGCTCATTTAAATCGATCGGGTTGTTCCCGCTAGGTAAGTATACGAGGTACATGTTGGCAATTGTGGGAGCGCGAGTTCAACATCCGAATGGAGCTGGCTGTGAATCCTCCCTACTCGGTGTCCATTGCTGCAAAGCATCGATAAAATCGTAACCCAACGTTGCATTTATCAACTGGCAAGAAGCGCATCAGTAATTACAACCTCGATCAAACAAGATTCTCATAGTCGGCAGCACAAAACTAACTTGCCAAGGCTTCCATTACAGCAACCACTTTCGGGCTCTTCAGCTGAGCTGTGTATCTTTCCAGGGTCAGCAGATTGGATTTGCTTTCTGCGCAACCCATGGCGGTGAGTCACTTTCAGTGCATCGAAGCAGCCTGACTAACGTAGGTGATGCTGACTTGACTCCCTTCCTGACGCAGCGAGATGAGACGAACGACTGCAAACGGGAGTGGATTACGACGTCAGACCAGGAGCTAAAAATGGAGTGAGCTTGCTTGCTGGCAGGGAAAGCAACAGCGAAGGCAATTGGTCTCTGCAATATCATGATGCCCAACGCTTCTGAATAGGGTTTCGTTTTGCACAGCACGGTGCCGCAGCGCCATTGGACGCAGCTTGTGCGATACAGCTACTAAAAAAGAAATTCGTCTTATGCGATTATGCTGGCCGACGTCTTCTTTTGGTCCGGCTCGGCAAGGTCGACCGGCTAAAGTTAGCTCGTGCCATGAACGCAACGCGCATTTGGCAACAAGGTGGCTTCGTGCCATTTATGAATCCATTTGCGCTCGCGCGCGATCGGAAGATGGGCCACAACGTCTCGCCACAGTCAATGACGACTTTCCCCGTCAAGCGAATCAACATTGGAGACGAGTCCACTGCGGACAAGTACCGCTCCATCTTGCTGGGCGAACGAAATCAAGTCGAGCATTTTCCGTCGAATGTGATCAAGGCGTCAATTTACACACGGTACAATTTCCTGCCAAAGAATCTGTTCAAGCAATCCACCCGATTCTCCAACATCTACTTCCTGTTCATCACGGCGCTGCAATTGCTTCCAGACGTGACGTCGTCAGATGGTGTACCCACGATGATTGTGCCGCTGTTTTCCATTATCGTCGTGAGCGGTGTGCGCGACCTCGTGGAAGATCTGCAACGCCATCGCGCAGACAACCATCAAAATCTTACGCCAATGAACAAGCTCCACTTTCCTCAAACCGAATTCGCCGCGGCGACCTGCGCTGATTTGCACGTGGGAGAGCTCGTTCGAGTGGTCCAGAACGAGTCAATCCCTGCTGACATAGCTCTTCTAGCCACGAGTAGTCTGTCGAATGGAGAGTGCTACGTCGCCACAGCGAACCTTGACGGAGAGTCCTCATTGAAGCCGCGCTATGTGCACCCCGAGCTGTGTAAACCATCCATCGCCAACCTTTTCTCTCAAGACGGAACGGCTGCGGATCCCAAGATCGCGAACATGCTCGGTGGGGTCAGATTGCAATGCGAGCCACCAAATCGGCGGATTGACAAGTTCAAAGGATCGATTGCATTCGTCGACAAGCATACGGCCGAGCTTGATGTCTCCCATATCCTGCTGCGTGGGACCCATCTCAAGGACACGGCTTGGGTGATTGGTGTCGTGATTTACACCGGCGACGACACTCGCGCTCGCCAAAACTCGTCCGACACACCAGTTAAAATGAGCTGGTTGTACAAGTTCATCAACAAGATCACGCTTTGGGTCGTGCTGGCGCAGATCGTGATTCTCGTCATCGCAGTGCTCGTTGAAAAGCGCTTGGTGAGTTTGGACAGTGTCCAGAACAACCCTTACATCGCGGATGATACCAAATATGCAACCGCGATCGAGTGCGTATGGTTGTTCCTCGCATATATGCTGCTGTTTTCGAACTTTGTGCCGATTTCCCTCCAAGTCACCATCGATTTTACAAGGTACTTCCAGTCGCTGGTGATTGCCAACGATCAAGAGATGCGGATCTCGACGGGTGACACCCCTCGAGGCAGCCAAATTATCGATATAGATGCGCTGGACAAGAGAAAAACGGTGCGAGTGCAATCGTCGGAGCTGAATGAAGAGCTCGGGGTGGTCGAGCATGTTTTTACAGACAAGACCGGCACTTTGACGTGCAATCGCATGGAATTCCGCACTTGCCACATCGACGGCAAGACGTACGAGTACGATTCGACCGATGGCGGCCTACGGTCAATTGACCAGATCCAAACACCACGACGCGGAGGTGCTTCAACGCCATCCCAAACACCTCGACAAGGGCGGGCGCCGACAGCCAGTCCAAGGGTCGACGAGTCCGCAATGACCAACAACATTGTCATGCTCCAGAAGTACCCCCAGATCCACAAGTTTTTTGTCAACCTTGCTGCAAACAACTCGATCACGCCAGGCGGACTGGCATCGACGCTTGTTACGGGGGAGACT
>JAADVP010000958.1:0-12633 GCA_023335675.1 Globisporangium solare
AAAGTGGTGCAAAGCTTCACGAGACGGAGCTCGGGCTCCAGCAGCAGCAGCGGGTCTCCGCATCCCAGCACCGCGAGCCCGAGCGTCAAACGATTTTACGACCAGCAGCGTGTACCAACAACAGCAACCTCAGATGCCACTGGAAGTCTCCCAGGAGCGCCAGAGGCCGCTGAGCCTGCGCACGGCGGTGACAGAAAAGGTGTGAAAGCGGAGACCAAGAACGAGGCAAGCACGCCATGGAAGGAGAGAAACCAGCAAGAGCTGGAGCTCGACGATTTCGAAGATGAAGAGCTGGAAGAGAAGTCACACAGTTGTGAAAGCAGTGAAGACGACGGCGCGCGCAGCGATGACCTCATTGAGATCTCACTTGGAGGAGGGGGCACCCATCTTCACCACCGCCACCGTGGACATCATGGACATCGCCACCAACATAAGCAACCGCAGTACCATGACCATTCAGTCAGCGACCTAGAGACCACCGACGAGCTCATTGAGTACGCGACTGCGGGCGGTTTGCCCAGTTTCAAGCGAGTGTGTGACGGCCTGGGCTTGCGAAACGTGAGTGCCGACTCGCCTGGGTATATGGGGTGAACGTCAGCACACTGGGCAGCGCGCGAGGGCCATGCGCATATCCTGGACTACCTATTGCACCAGGCGCACGCAAACCTCGATGCAGCGGATCGGGAAGGCGACTCGCTGTTGCACAAAGCGGCTGCGAATGGCCAGTATCGTGCATGCCAATGGCTTCTCCAGTGTGGTTTCAATGTGCAGACAAAGAACAACAATGGTCTGTCGGCGCTGGACGTCATGCAAGAGCACTTGGCGATCGCACGAACGAGTGAAGCCGCGCTCTGCGAAGCGATCCTTGCGCGTGAGCATGCCAATACGTTTTGACTTGGGCTGAGCCTAGTGCCGAGTCCATTCATGCACAGTAAGATACGAGAGATATGCTAGTATTTACCACGGTCACTTGGCCAGTTTATCGCTCCACCTTGTTGTCGTTTGAGCTCAAGAGCTTGTCGATTTTCTCAAACTCTTTCTTGAATCGCGCCTTGACGTTTCGGAGATCCGCTGGCGTACTGCTGCTGCTGCTACCGTCATCTTCGCTCCCTGTCGTGATCTTGCGCAGATTTGGCGACAGCTTGAGCGAGTTGACGCCGCCGCGGTCATCGCCCACGAGTACGATCGGGTCTTGGGTGTTAAATGCCACGTGGGTGAGTTTCGCGCGCTTCACAATCTTCTGTTCACAGAGAGGTTCGTTTTTGTTTCTTGCGAGATCGAATACGTGCACCTTGCCGTCGCTAGTGACAGCAGCGAACACAGTCGACGAGTATGGCGCCCACGCGACGTCGCCAATTGCATTGCCCAAGTCAAACGACATGATCGGTTCGGGCACGTTGTGGTCCCAGAGCTTCACTGTCCAATCGGCGCTACACGAAAGAAAAGCGCGTTCATGGAACGGGCTCCAGCACACGCTGTGCACGGCCATGTGGTGGCCCACATACGTCTCGAGATACTGTCCAGAGTACGCCTTGGAGCACTTGTGCAGCTTCCCTTCTTCGGTGCCGACGACGGACAAGTGCTCGCTGAACCGGTTAAAGTCAAAGCAGCAGCCGCCAGCGAACCCCGAGAGAGACGACTCTTCCGGATTGTCCTTGGCCGTCGACACAATCTTGAGCTGCATCACGGGCTCCATCTTGAGCTCATTCTTGCTCGTGATCCAGTTCGCGACGCGGCCGTCGGGTGAGATTGAATAGAAGTTGAGCTCCTTCGCAAGGTCCTCTTCCTGCCAGTTGACCTGCCACACCGGGTCCGTGTGCTTGCCCGTCTTGGTCGTCGACGTGTAGATCGGCCGGTTCGCCTTGTTGCGCACGTCGTATACGATCACAGTGCCATCATAGCACCCGACCGCGAGAAGCGCCGCGTGCTGCGGGTGGAAGTCCAAGCACATGACGCCAGACTCGGTCGTGAACGTAAACTCGGGGCGGGACGAATTCTTGAGCGAGAAGCAGCACGCGACGTCTGATCCCTGCTTCAGGAAATCGTACGAACCGTACCCGATCGCAAACAGGTCAGCGAACCGCGGGTTCCAGCACGCAGCTGCGACTTGCTTCTTCTTGACGCGGTCACTTGCAAACCGCCAGAGAGGCAGCAGCGATCCTTCGCCCTCGCGGAACTGGTCGCTCGCGTCTTCCCAGTACTTGAAATCGTGAAAGATCTCGTCGTCGGCATTCTGGTTCACCATGCGCTCAATGATGCGCAGTGTCTTGCCCATGGCCGCAGAGCGCGCCGCGTCGTCGCCCTTACCTTTGCTGCCGCCGCCACTGCCTCCACTGGCACCTCCTCCATTGGATGCTGACGATGTAGTGGCTACCACAAGAACTTCGGAGCCGTCTTTCTCGTCTTTTTCCTTCTTCTGCGCCACTTTTTGCAATTGGGTCTGCTTACGCTGGTGCTGCTCGTACGCACCCACGAACGTGTCGTAGATCTCCCACTGGGTCACCGTCGCCTTGAAGCTCACAACGGGCGGTGGCTCGGTCTCGACGCTGCGCTGCCGCAACGGGTTCGTATACGTCTGTGCAGCACGCTCACTGTAGTTGAACTGGTTCTTGCCGGATTCGAACTGCAGTGAGGCCTCGTCGATCTTCTCGCCCTTGGCGTCAGCTTCCTCTTTCGCCTGTTTGGTCGCGAGCTCGCGCGCTTCTGGTCGAACGCCGCCTGCGTCTTGGCGTCCTCCGAGTCCTTGTGGATCATGCTGCCATCTGCGCACAAGTGCACGTACAAATGGCCGCCCGGGCCCGGTGGGTCCACCTTGTACGTGCGCTCCTTGTAGTTGTACTTGGTGATGTTGTTGGGCACGTTCGGGTCGCTGGCCGTGAGCACGTGCGAGAACTCCTCCTTGAGCTCTGTCTCTGAGAGCCTGAGCTGGTTCTCCGGGATCACCACCTTCTTCACCTGTAAAGCGTCATCGGAACCAAAGAGGTCAGCGCTGCATACACAAACAAACACAGAGGCGCAGCGACACATGCGGGCTCGCGGTAGGCGTCCACTTCATCGAGATCGAGGCCTGCGCCCGAGGACGCGCCGTCGGCACGCGCGTCCTTGTCGCCACCGTCGCTCTGTTGCTTCGTCGGGTCCTTGATCTTCTTCTTCACGGGCGACGAGCCCGCGGGTTTCTTCGGGGCCATGGCGGTCGCGAGGGGTTTTGATTTCGGTGATCCAAGCAGGAGGCGAGCAGTGCCGCAGGCAAGCAGAGAGCGTGTGCGGCGCAAGAGTCTTCACTAATGGAGAATGCGCACGTGCGCATTGGATCCATTCTCGTGAGCGCCCCTTCGTTGCTTTGTGTGGCTCTTCGTGGCAAAGCACTATAACCTCTTTATAATAGCTCTTGCAGTCGCTTCCATACACTTCGTTACCTGTTTAACGATGCTACAGTACGCATTAGGTTTATAGTGACGTTCGCAAAATAAGGTGGGCCACATTATCCCAGCTGCAGCCGTAACCGCGTAACCCTCTCGGGGGAGCACTCCCACTTTTTGCCCCAAAGCAAGGAAGATGGTGTTTCGCGTTGAAGAAGCGGTCGCGGCTGTGGCGGCGCCCGATGCCGACGCCCGCAGCGACCTGCGCGCGTGCGCGGCCGTGTTCGAAGGCACTCGGTATTTTCTCTACGCGAGCGATGCGCTCGTCGTGGTGCTCGTGGAGAACCAGGACGCCAGTGCGCCGCAAAACGCGCGCAGCGACGCGAAGCGCACGTCGCTCTTCGATCTGTGGCAGATCTGGAACGCTGACGACGCCGTCAAGTGCATCCGGTTCAACAATGCTACAAGGAAGACTGCGCGCGGCGCTGTCGCAGTGTGCATCGACGAAGGGCGCGGCGTGCTGCTCATGCCATGCGCTGCTGGTGTTGCGGCCGCTGCTTCAACTTCGACTGCCGTGCCAAGCGCTATGAGCGACAATGCATTCGGCGGGATGGCACGAACCCTGGTGCTCGGCGGATACCCGAGCGAAATGAGCAGCAACTACGCGAAAGTGCATTTAAACCTGCAAAGACCGACGTGGCGCGAAAGTGTGCGCTGGAAGAGCGACGATCGCCTTCTGGACCGCGTCGAGTGGGTCGAAAGCGGTGAAGACCTGTTTCTCATCGGCGCTGGCGAGAAGATCGTGATTTGGAAGATCATTGACGATGCGGTTCAAGTGTATCTCCAGCGCACCTTTACACTTGGGTGCGCTCCAGATACAGGCGCGAGCCACTTTGATGCGACGTCGAATGGCCTCTTCCTCGCGACTGCGAGCGCGCATGACCGGATTCTCAAAGTGTGGAACCTGAACGAGTTGGCGCACGACGGTAAACCGGTTTGCCTCTTTCTCGCGCACCAGCGCGCGCTGCAGACTGTAAAGTGGGTGAAGGAGATGCACACGTACAAGGTTCACAGAGCGCACGCGTCGGCGACGATCGCTCCGTGCGAGATGCTCATTTCGCTGGACAAGGCAGGTAGCGTATCGATTTGGCGAGAGCTTGTCGCTGCGCCCGTGCACTCGTTTACGCTCTGGAAAAGCTTCAGCTGTCAAGACTACCTGTTTCAGCCAGATGTTGATCGCTTTTTCGTTGACGCCGAACGAGATGGCAACACGAAGCTTCGCACATTCGGACTTGTGAACAACCATTGGGCACGTCCGCAATTGCCGACTGCAGGATCATCGATCGCTGATGCGATGCTAGAGGAAGCGAACGTGCTCACTGCGCTGAGTATGTTTCATTACGGCTACAGTAGCCTGGATGATGCTCGCCGCAGCGAGTTGTACACTCAGCGCATGGATGGACTCGTTAAGATGAATTCCAAGTTACTTGGAGACCGAAGTGGTGCGATAGCCGACACACACGCTGGCGAGACGTTCATTTGCGGTAATGCGACCCTGAACAAGACCTTTTCCGTCTACGTGCTGTATGGCATCCACGACAACGGCGATCTTTGCCTCTTTCGCACCGAATTCATCGCGTTCTCGGTAAGATACGATGTTTTTTGTTTGGCTCGGTTGTTGCGGCTATCCACGCGTTTGACGTCGTCTTCGTACATATTGCTGTCGTTGTGGCGTGAACACAGGGAGTGGCGCCAAGGGTCTCAGTGCTTCTTCTTTATAGCGGACTACGAACACACCTCGCGGATGCGAATGTGTTCAGCATCAGCTCATCCGACTACAAAGGTACTTCCCCGCTGTAGCAGCACCAGAGTAACCGGGTTGGATTAACGACTCACTGTTGTGTGTCTCTTTTGATACTGTTGTTGATGTTTTTAGATCAAGAGAATGGCAGCTCGACATTTGTGATTGAGATTTCGTTCCAGCCACGATCCGATGGGACGCGTTTGAAAACGGCGCGGTTGAAGCTACACACAGAGAGTGGTTACAGTGGCAGAGGCAACCGAGGGTCGGTGTCGTACTCGGTTCAAAGCTGTGAGATTGGCGATATGTGCAATTGCATGTTTGGTGCAAGACAAGAACGCGGGGAAGCGGCGTCGCTTGCGATCTCCAAGGCGCGTGTGTCGAATGGATTGCCCCATGCGAATGCTAGTGGAATGCCATTGAAGGTCGCTGTGTCGAATATTGACCGCCGATTAGACATTTTCCACATGAGTGCTTCTCTTCGAAGCCTTCGAGCGGTGCGCAGACCACAAGCGACAGCGGCTATGGACTCAGCGACGCATTCGGTTTGCTACGAAGAGCAAAGTGTGCTGTATTTCTTTGCTGATGGTAAGTTGCATGCTGCTGCAGTGAGTGGTGTTCATGAGTCGCCAAGAACGCTCTCTCAAGCTGGAGCGACATTGCCGTCACCGACCCCGTTGCTCGGGAATACTGGCAGGACAGCCTCCTTTCGCGGCAGCGTGACAGAAGTGACGACGAATCTGGCGGTTTGCTTTGTGGACGCCGCTGATGAAGATGAAAATGCTCTGGAGCTCGAAAACTTAATTATCATGCGGGTACCCGAGTCGCTCAAGATGGACTGGGGTACACCATCAACATCGATTTTCGGAAAGGTGCTGCAACAGAAATCCTCTCGTCCTTCGAAGGATTTTTGTGTCGTACTTGGTCTGAACAAGACCGGAACAGAGGTTGTTGTGTGGGTGTTTGCCTTCGAGACTGTCGTCATCTCGGCCCTCCAGGAAGATGGTGAGGGTAAATACGAGTCGTTTGTGACGCCAGGGTCGCCAGCTTTGAAGATGACGCTGTTTCGGAAAACTCGAGTTGGTGTGCCGCACAAAATGCTGGCAAGTGTATCGAGTGTCCCATCGCTTCAGTCATTCGAAATCGTGTTCGGATCGATGGATTGTCACGGTACTCTCGACTTGTGGACTTTCACAGACTTGGACGACTTACTTGAGCTCAAGAGTATCCAGACCGCAAATGTTGCCGAGCTCGTCAAAGCCTCAGTTGGAAAACCAAACGACGTTATGAATTTCAGCGTTGTTGAAGATAGCTTCAAATTCAAGCAGTTTGCATTCAGTGCGTGCGGACGAATCGCCGTGCTTTTCGAGAGAGACGAACGAGGAAGTGATCAGCGACAAACTTCGTCCTCGTCATCGACGACTCAGCCAAGCAACGACGACGCTCATCTTTGCATATTGCCGGCGTTTGAGAGTTGTTGGGAAGGCATTGTGGCCATTTCGCAGAAGAAGCTTGGTGTGCTTGTGTCGCTAGAATGGACGCCCCCAGTTACGCCCGAGCGAGATTGCGAGCTGTTGTTCTTATCGGCTACGACGATCGGAATGCTCAAGCGAGATGTGTCAGCGCCAAGCAACAAGTGGTACATTGCATGGTCCTCGAGTCGCTTTACAGTGCGACCACAGAAGATTTCTTCTCTCACAAGTTATCCGCATGCACTTCTGACTTTGGGTACAAGCATCGCGAGCATCAACCTTCACGACCTCAGTGGGGCCACGTCGACTGGCGCGTATAGTGGGTTACCTTTTAGGATCTCCTCGCCGATTTCTCCGCCACTACCTTTGCCGACTAGCAGCTCAAGATCCAGCCAGAACGCGTTCCCAGCCCACCACCCAGCTGCACTGATGTTTTTACTGTTGCGAGGCTCCTTCCGGAGTGTCGAAAAGGTACTTGAGCATGTGAAAGCGTCCATTCTCGAGCATGAAAAGGCTTGCTACCTGCGAATGATAGATGGCGCGACACTGCAAGATGTCCCACTACTCTCCCTTGCTAAGTTTATTGGGAACACAACCGGGTCGCCGACTGCGAACGAAGAAGAAGAGGAGGAACGGTCGGCTGTCTACCTGAATGGGAAGCAAAAGCCATCGTCAGGCAGCGGGTACAGCTATAATTCCAGCTACTCTACATCGGTAGCACCTGCTCGTGCGAGCGACTTGTTTTCAATGGACTATGGCGCAAGTCGCACTATGGATCGAGCTGAGATGCTCTTTGCGCCGCGGGGTTCCTCGATGGCTGCCCCAACGAGTTTGCCATTATCAGAGCAAGCCACTGAGAAAAGTTCATCAGCTCTTGAGTCGAACGTGTTCCCTCTTTTCTTCAGCGAGCACAAGAATTCAATTTCGTTTTTGACGCCACAGGAATGCGAAGTGTTCATGGCAGTCATCAACGGGATGAAGAAAACGGTTTTGTGGGAGCGCGATGCGAGTCGGAAAAAGGACGAAGCAGCGCTTCGCTTTCAAGCAAGCCTCCTGTGGCCATTGCAGCAAGAGATCGATGACACTCCAACTGGTACACCAAATCAAAATGCAAGCGCAAATTCATCTTCTCCTGACGAGCCAGTAGATGAAGATGAAGACGCAGCACGAGGTGAGCAGTGCTCGGTTGGAATTTGCTCCGAGCAAGTTGTATGGGGTGCGATTACAGACTACCAAGACGAGCTCCTTCAGGAATGTTTTCCCACTTCGGTGATGACGTGGAAGGAGATGAAACAACTCCGGCTTCCGTTCTGGGTGAAAAGCGTGACGAAATTGCAGCAGTTTACGGAAAAAGCAGCACAAACAGAGTACGCAGCAACGAGGGACCCGTTCCACGTTGCGCTATTCTACGTACTTCTGGGTAAGACGAAGCTACTCGCCAGTTTGTTCAAGATGAACAACGAGATCCGCATCTACGAGTTGCTAAGCAACAACTTCGCTGAGCCGCGCTGGAAGAATGCAGCGATCAAGAACGCCTACGTGTTGAAAGCAAAGCGCCGATATGAGCTGTCCACTGCATTCTTTTTACTGGGTGGCAAAGTTCAAGAAGCGATGTCAGTCGCCAAACATGCCGATCGATCCCTTGTATTATCGTTCCTGATCGCAAGACTCTCCGAGAAATGGGATCTCGGCGGCCAGAGTGACGCATCTAGCAGCGGAAGTGGCGGATTGAGCCAGTTCTCGTTCACTGGGCTAAGTACAAACAGTCTCGGTTTTTTTGCTAATGGAGCAGGCGACGGAGACGATGCATGCAAGGATCTCTGTCTGGAATTTTTGAAAACTACCGTGTGGTCGAAGGCCCGAGCTTGCGGCGACATCTACATGTGCTTCTTGGTAAAGTACTTTTCGGGCGAGGCAAACAGTGCGATCCAGAGTCTCTTGACGGTGCCATCCATTGAAATGCGGTGTATGTTTGGCACATGCGGACCAGCGTGTGCATACCCATACACGCTTTATTGGCGTGCGTTTGGACAAAGTACGCTTGGTGCATGTGAGATCATCCGGTTCCTGCAAACCACGATCATTCCACTCAAAGCAGGAGTTAAGACACAGATTGTGGAGCTCCAGACGCTGGCATTGAGTCGACTGCTGGGTATGGGGCTGCAGGTTCCAGCGTTGCTCCAGCTGCGTGATTTTGCGAAAACCTTTCGTCGATTCTGTCGGGACAAGCCAAGAAGCGCAGAGGTCGCAGCGTTCTTAGCGTGTCGCCATCGCATATTGATCATGGCATTGGGCTCACAAGTGGATAGTTTGTACGCTACCTTTCTTGAGAGGACGCAGCAATCGATGGGTGCGAAGGCCGTGGCGAATAACGAGACATTTGAGCTCGAAGATCGAATCAATGAGGAAGTCCAGTGTATTGCTGCTCGTAGCGGCGATTTTACAATGGAGGGGAAGCTGGAGACGGAGCAGCAATACATCGAAGGGATACTGCGAAGTTCAATCGTGCAGTCGCTTGTTCACTCGGGCCGACTGGCCGGATTGGATTTCTTGTTTGCTGGCTGGAACAGAAAGCTGTCCGAAGCGCACGATCCTACAGAAGATCAAATGCTGCCGCCGTTTATGAGCCCACTGCCGCATTTCATTGAGATCATTACGGAAGGCATCACATTACTCGGATTGGGCGACCTGACGGCTTCATCTACGGATCAGCTGCACACAAAGCGAGTCGACCAGACCTGTTCGCAGCTCCTGTCTGCTGCATCGCGATTACTGCTTTGGCTGCACTATTACTATGCAAAGCCGTCAGCTCAGCGATCGCTCATGGCAAGTGGCGAATACGTTCATGTAGCCACGGCAGCGATCTACAGTGTGATTTGTATCTGCTGCCGCTACAGTCGAAGTCCTTGTTGTGTGTATCGATCGCTGGGGATGATTTTCCCGCACAAGGATGCACTTCCAAAGAAAGCACTCGATGAACTGAAGGAGGTTGCAATTTCGGATGTCTGCGCGCATTGTGCCGCGAGCCGCAACGCGACAAAGGCAGCAAACGCTGGTGCGGTGCCGGCTTCGTCTCTTGCACAGGATATTCCCGTGCTGTATCAAGTTATCGAGATGCTCCAAGATGATCTCAACACGTTTGTTGCTGATGTCAAGACGAATCGCTTGCAGCTCTCGAGTGCATCGTCGTCACCATACTTTACATATTGTCAGTACTGGACGCTGGTGTTAATGGTGAGTGCGAGTGGCATGCCTGCGCATATTTCAAAGATCGCAATCGACGGGACGGTTCCAGCGAGTAACTCCACGATCGCGGCCAAGAAGCTCGTACAGGTGTGGACGACGTACAACGCCAAGCTTTCCAAGCATGCAACGACACGGCTACTATGCGACTTGGCAGAGTCGTATTTCCGTCCATTTGGCGCGTCTGCGGCGTCATCAGTGCCTTCTTCTTCAGTAGCTGCTGGGGGAGGCGAAACAGCAAAAGGAAATGCGATCCCTACCGCCACAGGGTCATCGCCGCCTACAAAGAAAGATGCTCGGAATACACGACGGCTGCTCGCGTGTACGTGTACCCGCTGCCCGTGGCTACTCATGCTGCAGATGTTTACAGAAAAAGACGAGCTGTTGCTGCGACTCAATGCGCAGATCGAATGCTGCAGCGAGAAGATCAAAGATGAGATTCGCTGGGGCCATTTGCCGGAATTTCCATCAAAGAAAGAGGCGTTAACCAGACCTCAGAAGATTTTGCTGTCTAGCGCCGTTGGCAAAGCCGCGTCTGGCACACCACGAGCCGCAGATCTGGTCGATCTCTTCGAAAAGCGCATGCGGACCCAAGCAGTGCCTGCAGTGCAACTCAACTCGAGCTGCCTCTATCGGAGCGAAGTCTCGATCAAGAGTATGTGCTTCAATCATGCGACGGTGGATGCGGCCGAGATGATTTTGTGTAGCAGCAAAGGCATCTGTCGAACGGCTTGCGTGGATTACTCGGACGGTAGCAAATTTCAGTTCAAGGGCATGTACGCCAACCCACAGGCGTCTTTTTTCTCCGACAGCAATCCTCTGCCACCGCTGGCGCGACATCGCACTGCCGCCGAGAATTCGGGAAGCGCGGAATTGACTTCTGTTGTGGGCCCACCGCTTTCTATTGGGAATCGAATGCTCTCTGGCTCACCGTCGTCATCGTCGGCATCCTTGCTTTCTGGAACCTCGCCATCACTTTCGGATACCAAAGCGCCAAGTTTCAAGCCAACAGCAGTGGAGTCGCATCCCTTTTTGTCGCTTTTCGTGTCGGGAAACCAAAAGGGCAAGGTTCATCTGTGGTCCTACGACAGTCTGAGCGCCGTGTGCTCGTTCCAGAAGGAAGAAGTCGTCACGGTATGTTGTTCGCTCGAATGACCGTGTTTCTTATAGCGTTATTTTGAAGGGACATTATTATTCTTGATGCGTGCAGCCATATCCTTCGAGTCTATCGCTTTCATCGAGACGTGACATCAAGAAAATCAAGTTTGATAATCTCGGCCAGCAGGTATGTTTTGTTGCTCTGACACTCACCAGGCGCTACGTAACTTCCCTAAATGCGACGCTTTTGGTCTGCGTGTTGACACATCTCTCGCATTCACTGTCGTTTGCTTGTTTTCGCAGATGGGCGCTGTAGATACGCTGGGGCGCTTATTTATGTGGAAATTCAGCAATTTAGACCGCGAACTTTGCTATCGCCAGATAGAGGTATGCAGACGCGCCTACCTTTCACCTCGTAACTTTTACGTGCACTAACTGTACGATGTGATTGGGATGACAGTGTCATGACAAGGGAGCAAAAGCTTTGACGTTTATCAACTCGAGTAGCTTTTTGGCCACGGTTGGGAGCTCTTCAGAGTACGCAATCTTTTATCTTTTGTTATTGCAATGTCTTTACCCGCACCAACGCGGCATAATGTTGTGTTTACGGTTGATTATGATTGCAGGAAGAAAAGCGTGTGCATCTGGGACTTGCTGCTTCCAAACTCCAAGGCGCTGGTGGCTGCCCCAGTGTGCCACCCGGCGGGAGCTGCCTCGGTGGCGTTTTCGTCGATCCATCAGCTTTTGATCTCGGGCGGTGAAGGCGGTTCGATCAGTGTGTTTGACGTTCGCCAGCGGCGTGTGCTGCACACTGTGACGAATGCCCACGAAACCGCGATCACGACCCTCGAGCCGCACCCGAGTGGTCATTGCGTGCTGTCGGGATCGGCGAGTGGCGACATCAAGATCTGGTCGCTACCGCTCTTCCGAGAAGTGACGTCGCTGAGCAAAGTGCATGCCAAGCCGTCGTTTCTTGGAGATGCAGCATCCAACATTCTCGGCGATGCTGCTTCCAACATGGCCATCAATGTGGTACGCTATTTGTTGACTGAACTTGTTCACCTTCTTGTTATCATGCCGGGGCTTGTTTGGCTTGTCTTGTGGGTTGTGGTTGCGATGTAGACGAGCTCATCGTGGGGAGTGACTGATGCCGTCGCGACCGACGACTACTTTTTCACGAGTGGTACCGATGGATCAGTGCAGCGGCTCGAGGTTCCCTTGCTCAGCAAACTGTTTTAAATGCTCATTGTGCGTCGCCTCGGTGCATTCTCTTGCTTGCTCGCGAAAAGCTATAATTGTAAGACCATTCCACTTACTCAGTTGCTTGCCTCTCGTATCTTCTAAGCCTGTTCGAGCAGGATCAAAGTGCCGCGGATTTGATGCGTATCAAGGCTTCGAGTCAAGTCAAAGCACCACAGCGAGGGCTTCACATGATCGTACACACGTGACTCTCCATTAAAGAGGCCTTTCTGGTATACTTTATTTCTGTATCTAGAGCAATTACATGATGACAAAATCGTCTACGCGAGGATGCTCACATTCGGGTGCAGCAAGTCTTTCCAGGAGAGCGTGCTCGGGTACACCACCTGCGCGGTTTGCTTGATCTTGTTGCCGTCCACTTCGTACGTGTACACCGTGCGCAGGCGGATGCGCGTGAGCT
>JAADVP010000959.1:0-12630 GCA_023335675.1 Globisporangium solare
CCCCCCCCCCCCCCCCCCCCCCCCCCCCCCCCCCCCCCCTAAAAATTCAAAAATGCAAAAATCGGACACATGGGGCTTCTATTGAGAGAAAATCAGTAAATGAGGTGCAGCCTTGGTTTAGAAGACAGAAGGCTCTTTTTCTAAGGTAAAGTCACACATGATGCTGATCTTAAATAGAACACAGATGTCTGTAAAACCAGGGTGTTGTTCAATTGTGCTGTGTGAACCACACTAAGACGCTTCATGCCAATTATTTAATGTGGCGCACATTACTCGAGCCCCTTTTTCGGTCGTGCATCGCTCGTTTTTTCCCATTTTGCGAAAAAAAAGAAGTGAGCCACTCGAGATGGTGGTGGCCGCGATGATGCACGTGCAACGCCCCGTCGCGACGGCGGCAACGACCGCATTGCGCTCCGTGCGCAGCAACAGCAGCAGGTGAGTCGCCACTGCGCCCTCGTATTGCGCTGCATGTTCGCTGTACGAATGCGCGCGCTCGTCTGCGCGCGACTGCGGCGTCGAGCGTGTTGACATGCGCAGATGAGCTCGACTGCTCTCTTCAGGAATGCGCGCATGAAGATGACTCATGCATTCATGTGGGTATGTACATGCGCCCTCTTGCAGGCGCTTCTCTTCGTCGTCGTCGTCAACAAGCGATGGCGGCGCGAAGGCCGCGGAGGCGCAGGAGAGTATCTTTGCCAAGAGCTGGAAGATCCCCGCGGCGTCCGGGTTCGCGCTGATCGCGTTTCTGCAGTTCTACCACCTGAACAGCCCAACGGAGGACGAGCGCAAGCGCCACCCTGCGCCCGCGATTCAGCGTCTGCCCGGCGACAGGACCGCGTTTGAAGAGACCATGGCCACCCAGCGACAGGTACGCTATTCTATACAGTGCTCGCCTGTAAAAAGCCTTGGAGTCCTGTAGCTGTGTGCCTAATAGCTGCCATTATTCCACGTTTATTCCTATGCGCGAATAGCTGCAATCGCTCAAGTTGTTTCCATACCGCGCGGCGTCCCGCCTCTGGGGCGAAGTCCACGACAAGGAACTGTACGTGGCTCACTCGATCTGTTTCTCTCGCTTTAGTCGTACAACGTTTGTTCGGTTTTCCTGATTCGTCCACTTGTTTGGTGTCCCCCCCCATTCCTAGTCCAACGCCGCTTCGTGTGCCGCTCTACAAGGCGTGGACGTATGTGTTTGGCTGCAACCTCGATGAGATGAGATACCCGCTCGAGACGTATGCGAACCTGGGCGAGTTTTTCTCGCGCCCACTCAAGGACGGCGCTCGTGTGTTTGACCAGAATCCGAACCGCATCGCGAGTCCTGTGGACGGCACGGTCGCGTCCATCGGCGTCGTGGATGCGTCGTCGCCAGAGGTCCCAACGTTGGAGCAGATCAAGGGAGCTCGATACCGTCTGGACGAGTTCCTCGGCAGCGTGCCGTCGTTCTTCTCGTCCGACAAGCAGAAGCCCACGGACGTGAACAAGAAGATGTTCCACTGCGTGTTGTACCTTGCGCCGGGTGACTACCACCGCATCCACGCGCCCATCGACTGGCAGGTCGCGGAGCGCCGCCATTTCCCCGGCAACCTCTTTCCGGTCAACAAGATCGCGGCACGATTGGTTCCGAGTCTCTTTGTCGAGAACGAGCGTGTTGCGCTGCTTGGCGAGTGGAAGTACGGCTTCTTCTCGCTCACGGCCGTCGGCGCCACGAACGTCGGCTCGATTGCGCTCGCGAACGAGCCTGAGTTCCGCACGAATACGAAGGAGCAAGATCCGCTCGTGGGCAAGTGCCTCACGAAGACGTACGAAGGACGCTCGGCGGACGTGACGCGCGGCGACGAGATGGCGCAGTTCAAGTTGGGCTCGACGGTCGTGCTCGTGTTCGAGGCGCCCGGCAATTTCGAATTCACGATCAAGCCAGGCGACAAGGTGCGTTGTGCCTCCTTGACCATGATGAATTCGTTCTTGATACCAAAGTATTAACTCTGACGCGCCGCTTGTTCCGCGTTTGCTTGTTTGCAGCTGATCCTCGGCAAGTCGATCGGACAAGTGCCGTAAAGCAAGCCGGATGCCTCCTGAAAAATACCAGTTCTCGTGTCATGCGTTGTCTTGCGCGCTTTACCGGCTCCTGATGATGCTGCCTGAAGAAACCAATGCAATCATAGCGATGTAGGGAAACACACAAATACAAACAACATAAATACAAGCGCACGCACGCGTGCCCTCACCACGTCAGTCAGTTCGCTCGTAGTGGCATCAAAGCGGGCAGGAAGGAGCTCCACATTGGTTTCACTAAGCTCCAGCACTTGGTTCAGATAGTCCTCTGTCGCTCTCTTGGCCCAGTGAAGAACTGCTAATGCTCTACTAGCGTGACTAAGATTCAACACAAGGAGCATGTAGGAGGACAAAACGACGTGGTGGCTTCCATTTCTTACCGACTACATCTTCTCCACTTCGCCTTAGAGTCTAGCAGCCGCCACTTAGCTTCCATCGCGTCGTCTACATGAAGTCGTCGTACTCGTCGTATCCGTATTCCTCCTCGTCGTTGATGATCTTGCCGCCGCCGCCCGTGGATCGCTCCACGTTTGCGTAGCCCTGCTTGCCCGTCACCTTCTTCTTCTTGCCCTTGGGCT
Source organism: Globisporangium solare (assembly GCA_023335675.1). Lineage (NCBI taxonomy): Eukaryota > Oomycota > Peronosporomycetes > Pythiales > Pythiaceae > Globisporangium > Globisporangium solare. Next base: position 2,628 of record JAADVP010000959.1, read on the forward strand.
TGGCGGCCGCGATCTTGTCGTTCTTGATGACGTTGATGATGGTGGTCAGATCCTTCATGTCGTCGGCGGTCAGGTTCACCGAGCCCTTCGTGATGATCACCTTTATGCACTCGAGCGCGTACTTGGCGTTCGACGTGCTGATTCGGCTCGCCACGACTTCACCGAGCTGCTCGTGGTCCGCGAGCGAGACCAGGCGCATGCCCGAGATCGCCGACTCGACGTCGCCGTCGGTGTCAGGCGCCGCAGGCGCTGGCTTGGTCACCGTGGCGAACGCGTCAATGGCCGCCTCAAAGTCGGCTTCTTCCATCTGGCGCTTTTCACGGGCCTTGCGCTCGGCGTCGGTCTCGTTCGCCTGCTCCGCGAGACGCGCCTTCGTCAGCGCGATGTCCATCTTGCGCTTCTCCTCCATCTCCTTGAGCTTCATCTTCTTCAGCTGCTTGGGCTTGAGCGGGCCCTTTGGCGCCGCGCTCGTCTGTGCAGGCTCGGGCGCCGCCACTTCGTCTTCCTCCTCTTCGTCGTCCCAGTTCGCGCTCACCTTGGTGTTCTCAACCACCCTATTCAGCAAGCAGGCACAGAACAAGCAAAGCATCAGTACACAAGCCTCCCCCTCCCGCCACCGCAGTCCCAGCAAACAAGCAAAGCAGCACGCACGAAGGCACTTCAAACTCGTCATCGTCTGCGCAAAGCAAGCGCAGCACAAAGCACAACAGCAGCAAACGTTAGCAGAAGCCGCGACACAAAGGCGCTCTTTCTCGTTTCCCCACGGGCGGCAATCTGGAGGCGGTTCGATCGCGCGAACGCGGACGCTGTTTCCGTCTCGCAGACGCAGCAGAGCGCGCACGCGTCTGCGCCGCCGTCAGCGCGCGCGTACGTACGTACCCCAGGAGTCCATCGTTGGCTGCTGTGTGTGCGTCTAAATTAGTTCTGCGCCAATCAGCCATGCGATGCGCACGTGTTCCTTTCCGCTGGCACATTGTACCGCTCGCTCACCCAAACCAACACCAGCCACGCTATTTTAGTCTGCATTGACTATCCTATTTAGCGTGGTATACGTGAAAATAGGGCCATGACCGACTTGTCTAATAAAAAAGGGAGCGCATAGGCCATTTCCCCCCCTATACGCCCAACTACCACAAGGATGAAGATGCACGTGGCGCTGCTCGTGCTCGCGGTGCTGTTGGCGCTCGTGGCGGTCGGCCCCGCGGCCGCAGACCCGCGCGAAGTCGAGGACGCAGAGTGCGTGTCCTGCGCTGCGCGCCTCCCGCGCTTTCTCGAGGCCGTTAACGACGTGTCTAATGGGGGCATCGCCAATACGTTCGTTGCAATGTGGCTTGACACGTGTGTGGCAGGTTCAAGGAAGAGTTTGGTGAAGAGTTTGACGAGCGCGTGTCGCGCAGCAGTGACGTAGACTCGCGCTTCGAGTTCGCGCTCGAGCACAACGTCCCGTCGAAGGCCAGCGGCGCGAGCTTCACGCCGCGCGGCAACGTCGAGATCGTGCTCAGCGCGACGCTGCCCAAGCCCAAGGTGGCGTTCTCGGAGTTCCCGAACTTGTCCAGCGACGATACCGACTACCTCGAGGCGCTGCTGCAGAAGAACCGCCACTACATCGTGCGCGCGCGCTCGGACCCCGCGGACCCGACGTCGCCGTACGTCATGACCTCCATCCCCATGGTACGCTCAGCTGCAGGCATTTCCGTGACGCTGTGCTGTGTTGTGTTGCTAACCCCTCATTGTGGCAATGTGCAGTGCATGCTCGCGGGCACGCGCATGCGTGAGAACTTTGCGTTCCACCTGTCGGGCACCGGCAAGCTCGTGGCGATCGAGTACCTGACGCCGTACGTGCCTCCTGCGGCGTGCGCCGAGTACCAAAAGGTAAAGAGAGATAGATAGATAGAGAGGACGCAGCCTGCAAAGCGCGCGTGTGTGTGCTTCCTTACAGCATGAGATTGCGCAGGGGACTGATCGCTCTTGTGTGCATGTGTGCTCCCAGCGCGACCTGAAGAACGTCAAGTTTAGCGCGTTCGGCAACGTGCTGAAGGCGCAGAACGGACCGAGGTTCGTTTTGTTTGCGGGCGTCCCTCAAACTACCTGTGCATGCGACCACGAGATCATCATGTGTTGCCATTGCTTCTGTGTGTGTGCGTGTAGCCCTCCGAAACAGATTGCGGCGAAGAAAGAGCGCGCGCCGCAGGGCGTCAAGCCGATCAAGTCGGAGGACGAGCCGGCCGAAGAAGCGGAAAACCAGTCGTTCCTGCGCAAATATGTGCGTGCAGGCCGCATGCCGAGCGTTTTCCCTTCTTGAGCACTCGTTGACTATCTCTCTCTCTCTCGTCGCTTGTGTCTGCAGTGGTACGTCGTGCTCCCGCTCGTGCTCTTCAGTCTGTTTGGCTCCGACGGCGGCGCGCCGCAGCCTGCGGTGGGTGGCGCGGCTCCTGCCGCTGGCGGCGGTGCGCGACGACGTTAACGCGCGTTCGCTCGCAATGGCGCGCGTGGTCACTGCGCGAGCGGCTCTGCCAGAAGAGCGATGCGACGAGCCAACGACTTGGAATCGTGTTTAAGAGGCAAGAAGAATAAAGAGACGTTCGTTGGAAAAAAGCGCGTTAGTCCATGAGGGGAGTTATACGGTGATCTCTGCGCTCTTGCTCCGGGCGGCGCTGCGCTCCACTAAGCGGCGGTGCTCCTTGTGCTGCGCCGTTCGCGTGAAGGACGACGCCGCAAGCGGCCACTCGTGGTGCGCAACCAGTTGGCCCCAGAGCGTGCGGTCTCCGGTGGCGACGACGACGGCGACAGCGCTGCCGCGCACCACGCGGGACGCCATGAGCAGAATGTTGCGGCTCGTCAGCGGATCACTCTCGCCGCCACCCTGCTGCAATGCTGCGTCGTCCATGGGGCTGACGTGCTTGCGGACGCGCGAGCGCGCGCCTTCTTCCATGTCGTCGTCGTCGTGCTCGTCGTCGCCTGCGAGCACCGACTGGTCCACGAGGCAGTCGGGCGAGCACTCGACCACGCGCATGTCGGCGCTCACGAGGTCACCGGGCTGCAGCTCCACGACGTCGCCATACACGAGACTCATGGCGTCCATGCGCATGCGGCGCGTCGTCGCTTTGCTCGACGACGACCCATGCGCCACTTTGCGGCGCACGGTGGTTTCCTTCGGGAGCACGGCGTGATACGCCTGCATGGACGGCGTGCGCATCAGACACGGCAGCAGGCAGCACACCCACGACGGGCAGTTCACGGGCGGCGTCACGCGGTTCGCGCCGTAGAGCGCGCGCCGCGCCATCGCGTCGTCGCGCGAGAGCCCCGTCGCCGGGTCCACGCCCACCTGCGCGACGAAATCGGCCAGCGCCGCGGGCTGCTGGTAGTCCTGACGAGGCGGCAGCACACACACATCGTTAGCGTGCGAAGCGGTCGATGCACCGTAGAGATCCGCTTGCGGCTGCGCTCCCCAGAGCGCCGAGCGCGCTGCGTACCTGGAGGTCCTTCATGCTGGGCGTGTCGGTGCGTTCGAATAATGACTGATTTGTTTTTCTTCTGTCAAGTGGGTGTATGTTGTAGCATGCATCATGCAAAAGGCTGTTGCCTACCGGAGAGTAGGGTGCAACCTATACTCGAGTTGTTTTTGATACTTCTACTATGTGAGGGTAGGGTACTGCATCAACCGGTACTTTGATACTTGGCATTTGTAGCAAAGTATCAGTAGCGGACTTCTATTTTGGCGCCGCTCAGTGGACCCACTTGCTTGATACCTGAGACTGTTTGCTCGACTGATCCAACGACGCCACGTTGGCTACATCCGCTTTTGGGTCGAGTTGAAGCGTGTGGACCACAAGCACAGCTCCATTTTTCTTCCAGCGTTTCTGCTGCTCTTGCGCCATAGATCGCACCTTATTCCGCGATCCGCAGCTTCTCTCTACACAGGATCGCCGTGCTGCCATGTGCGCAGCCAACGCCCAAGCCCCCGATGCCACCAAGCAGGACATCGCTGCGCACGTCAAGTCGCTGCGTGAGAGCTTCAAGACCGGCGCCGTGCGCGATCTCTAGGTCCGTAAGACGCTGCTGCAAGAGAGCAAGCCGGCGCTCAAAGAGGCGCTCTGGAAGGATCTGCACAAGCACCCGACCGAAGCGTTCCTGACCGAGATCGCGTTCGTGAACGCCGAGATCCAGGACCACCTCGACTACTTGGACGACTGGATGCGACCGGAGCGCGTCACGACCAATGTCACCAGCCTACCTGGGCTCCCGTACATCCACCACGATCCCCTGGGTGTCGTGTGTGTCATCGACACGTGGAACTACCCCATCAACTTGCTGTTCTCACCGCTGATCGATGCCATTAGCGCAGGCAACTGCGTGCTGCTGCGCCTCCCAGGCGAGGACACGACGGTGCACTTCAACAACGTGCTGACCTCGCTGCTCGACAAGTACGTGGACAGTCGGTACGTGCGGTACGTGTACGGCGGCGTCGAGGAAACGAAGGCGATGCTACAGCAGAAATACGACCTCATCTTTGCAACGGGCGGCTGCTTTCTCGGCAAGATCGTCGCGAAGGCGGCAGCAGAGCACTTGACGCCGACGATCTTGGAGCTCGGCGGGAAGTCGCCCGTGATCGTTGATGCGTCTGCTGACATTGAGCTCGCGGCGCGCCGCATTGGCTGGGGCGCGTTCACGAACGCAGGCCAGACGTGCGTGCGTCCAGATTACGTGCTCGTGGACGCCAAAGTCGGCGACCAATTCGTGGAGGCTCTGCAGGATACAATCTACGCGTTCTACGGCCACGACATCCAGGGCTCGAGCGACTACGGTCGGATCATCAACGACCGATCGTTCCATCGACTAGCGAGCTTACTGGAAGCCGACCGCAAGCGCATCACGTTCGTCGCTGGTGGCTGTGAGCCTGACACCAAGACGTGGTTCATTGCGCCGACGCTGCTCAATTTCAAGACCGACTACGACGCGTTCGTGAACAGCGCCGTGATGCAGCAAGAGCTCTTTGGGCCGCTGCTCCCGATCTACTACTACAATTCGGATCTGAGCATGCCGATCGAGTTCATCACCAAGCGCGCGAAGCCTCTGGCGCTGTACGTGTTCACGACCGACAGCGAGACCAAGCAGCGCGTGGTCGAAGACACGACCGCAGGCAGCATGGTGGTGAACGACACGATGATGCAGCTCACGAACCCGCACGTGCCCTTCGGCGGCGTCGGCAACTCGGGTACGGGTGCGTACCACGGCAAGTTTGGCTTTGAGGCGTTCTCGCACCGCAAGCCTGTGATCTACAAGTATAGGATGCTGGATCTGGCGCAGCGGTACGCGCCGTACAGTGCGAGCTCGGAGCGCGTGCTGCGCATGGTGCAGTACCCGATCTCACGCGCGTTCATGCGATCGCTTCGGGTCGCAGGGTACGCTTTTCTGCTCGCGATCGTCTCGTTTGGCATCCGCGTCGTGGCCAAGTGAAGCGTTTGCCACAGTGCGATGTTTGTTCCATAAGTTGCGTGTCGTAGCGACTAAATTGAGAAAACAATGTGGAGTGGAGTAACATTTCCGGGAGGAGACGTAGCCTTGCGTCCGTTTCCTCCATCTATCATCTGTTAGCTGTTCGCACGCGAGGCACTCATTCTATCCGAATGACGCAGTCGATTCGCCCTCGCCGCCAGGTGCTGGCATCCCTGGTGCCCATCAAGACGCGCAGCGATCCGCTCCAGAGCGATACCATTCCAACAGTACGATGCGCTGTCTGCGTCTGTGCCAGCTCTCCATTTGTGCATTTAACGCTCTCTCTGTATGTGCACTTTAGACCGATTACTTCCGCTCCAGCGCGTTATCGCTGCACTTGGACGAGCCCCAGCAGCATGCAATAGACAGCATTGATGACACGGAAGAGCGCTGGCGAACGCACCGCGACTCGCATGCCATGCGCGACGTCGACAACCAGATTCGGCACGCGCAGCACGAGTGGAGGCAGCACCAGGAAGAGCGCTTCAGCGCGCGCCTCGCGCTCTTGGAGCAGCAGAGTGGAGCAACGACGCCGACGACTACGAGCAGGCCAAAAACAGTAACAAACACGATCAGCATTCACTGCCCACCTGATCTGCTCCTGGAGCAGCTCAACGCCATTGGGAAATGGACTCACAGGTAGAGGAACCCACGTGGTGTCTATGTGGTCTATGCGGCCACTTCCACGCGCATCCTGGCTCTCCAATACTGACCATGCATGTGCACACGCTGACTGAGAAAACAAAAAGCGCTGGTGAGAGCCTCTCGAGCGTCGAGTTCACGTCGGACTCCACGCCGCTGCGCACCTCCAGAGAATGTTACGCAATGATACAACGCCCGCCGTCAATTGGGTTCGCTTGAACACCTTAGACATCACGATAGCGCTTGCTTTGCTCCTCGTGTGGTCTGTAGGTAGTGGAGCAGCTCACAACGGCCCTCGACGCATTGCAAGCGAGCACGAATCCGTAATTCATGCCAGAATAAAGTGCATCTTTCCTCATTTGCGTGCTTACAATCATATATTGAAGAAAAAAAAAAGACAGAGAACGCGCGGTGGGCCTGCTGCTGCTGCCTACCAGCCCGCGGCGTCGATCTCCTTGAGCAGACTCTGGATGAACGCGACGCCAAAGCCAGTCGCGCGCTCGTCCTCGGCCGTGAACACCGGGTACGCCATGTCGACGTGCAGCCAGCGGCCTGTGGTCTCGTACTCGCCCAAGTGGTTGCCGATAAACTGGCCGGCGCACGACACCTGCGCGTTCGTGCGGTTCTTGACCGAGTTCTTCATGTCCGCGACCGTGGACTTGAACTCGGCGCGGTAGAACTCGGGTGCGTACGGCACTGGGTGCACCAAATCGCCCGACGCCTTGCCGGCCTTGACTGCCAGGCGCTCGAGGTCCTCGTCGTTCGTGTAGATGGCGCCGATGCGCTGGCCCGTCGAGATGCCCTGCGCGCCCGTGAGCGTCGCCATGTCCACGATCACCTTCGGGTTCAGGTGCTTGGCCGCGTACGCGACGCCGTCCGCGAGCACGAGGCGGCCTTCGGCGTCCGTGTTGTTGATCTCGACCGTCTTGCCTGAGTACAGCGTGTGGATGTCGTCGGGACGCGTCGCGAGCGGACCGACCGAGTTCTCGGCAATGCACAGAATCACGTGCAGCGGCGTCTTGTCTGTCGTGTTCTTCGCGAGCACGGCGGCTTCAAAGCCCGAGAGCACCGCCGCGGCACCGCCCATGTCGCGCTTCATGCCGACCATGAAGCCGCCAGTCTTGATGGACAGACCGCCCGTGTCGTACACGATGCCCTTGCCGACGAGCGTGACGCCCTTGGTTGCTTCAGACGTACCTTCTGGGTAGTGGCTCAACGCAACGAGCGCGGGCAAGTGCATCGCGGCCTTGCCGACGCCGTAGATGCCGCCAAACCCGCGCTTCTTGAGCTCCTCGCCCTGGATCACGACGGCCTTCGAGTTCGTGCGCTTCGCCACACGCAGCGCTTCGGCGATAAATGCGTCCGAGTGCAGCTCGTTCGGAGGCGCATCCGTGAGACGCACGGCCAACTGGATGCCGTCGGCGGTGTGCTGGATGAGCGCCTTGTCGCTTTCGCTGAGCTCGTGCGCGTACACAACGGCAAGCTTGTCGGCGTCCGTCTTCACGGCCTCCTCGGCGTCTTCGACAGGCAGGCCGCTCGATTTCTTTTGCTTGTGCACATACGCTGGCGCAGCGCGCGCGACGGCGGCGCCGGCGGCAAACCACGTCTCAGCGTGGCTCGGCAGCACGAGCGCCACGAGCACGACTTCGTCGTCGCTCTCGCTGTCACTGCCGGCCTTGGAGATCAGCGCGCGGTTGTTCTTGACAAACGAGTGGATCGAGTGCGGTCGCGCGAGCGCGTTGGAGCGCGACACTTGCGTAGGCAGCGCATGGAACGTCACGGGGAACGCGCCATTGTCGGAGCCGTCGCGGAGGAGCAGCAGCTGCGCATTCGCGCCGTTGTCGGTCGTCGGCGCCAGCGTGTCGATCGCGTGCTTGAGCAGCGTGAGGTTGGCGCCGTCGAAGCGCACGGCGCCGTCGCTGCCGCTCGCCTTGGTCAGCGTGCTCAGCAGGAACGAGTCGGCGGACGCGAGCTGCTCCTTGAGCGACTCGACGGTGCCCACCGCGAGCACGCGGTTCACGCGCTTGAGCGCGGCGTTGAAGCTCACCATGGCGGGAGCGCAGCCGAGTGTGGGGAAGGCGGGGACAAGAAGGAAGGGCGCACGTCTTGCGCGGGGCTTCCGGAAACTTGGCGAATGCTGTGCGCGATCTTCGTTGAGTTTCTTCCGGCGGCAGGTCCATCCACCCACTCATTGTGCGCACATATTGTACACTCATCATCACGGTGTCTCGCCGCTGTCGGAGCGATGGCATGGGCAGCTGTAGGGGCGAGTGGCAAGGAAAGTGTATGATGTGTGTGGGTGCCACGCCGTCTAGAGAATGCGCTGTGTCAGTAGCGGCAATGGAGGTTCAACCGCTGCTTTAGTGACATTGCAAAATGGAAATGAAATGATTAGCACAGCTAATGTGTGCGTACTATTAAGCATTGTGTCGGTATTCGGAGGTAATAGCAAATGATATGAGGGTAGGGCTCCGGTGGTCCAACTCAATGTAATGCAGCGATTTGATTGGCTCTATAGAGGTCCACGTCTACATCGATCTTCACAATTCGAGGTGCTGATTGGCCAATTTGATGTAAAGTGGAAACGCTGACAAGGTCATTGTTTGTGCTCCACATTCGTGCAACGTCATCGGTGCGAGATGTTGCTCGAAGGCTGTTCTTCTCGAACCTCTCTTCGCGAATGTTCGCGACTGATTCCATCATCATCTCGAGCTGCGACAATCACTCACCGACGTCACTATCATTATCATACCAAGAGCTCCGTTGTTACATGCCACTTGACAGCAGCAACAAGAACGAACTCATTCCATAACTCACCACGTCCCACACAAGCGACCAACAACCCGCAAACGCTACCCACCAAAGTAGAGCCATGGAGGCTCACAACCACCAGCAACAGCAAACGCAGCGGGAGCTCGACAAGCTCCGCGCCATTGACGCCAAGGTCAAGCAAGTGCAAGACAAGATGAACACACGACTGTCCCACCAGTACGCGCACCTGGCCGCCATGGTGTGCGGCGCAACCTGGTACGCGCGTGTGCGACTCGCCAAGGTGCAGCAGCAGCACGAGCAACGCGCTCTGTACGACCAGCTTGGCAAGAAGATGCGCATGGAGCTCGGAGCGTTCGACTACCAAGCGAAGGAGCAGGGCGAGCTGCTCACGCGATACCTGTGCGACCTCGACAACATCCTGAGCTTTGGGAACGCGGCAGTGAAAGGCGCTCGCAAGGCGCTGGTGGTGTTCATCCAGAGTCTTCTCGTCACGGCCGATGCGCTCAAGGCGAAGAGCGCCAAGCTGAAGCAGTTTGGCGAACAGATGATCGCGCGTTTGCCTGAGCCAGTCGTCATCGTCGAGTCGACTTCAAACGAGGTGGAGCCTGAGGAAACAGAAAAAGTCAGCGAAGACGGCGAGAGCATGGCTCAGGAAGGCAAGGAAGGCGGCGATGCTCAGATGAAGCCACTGTTCGCTGCCACCGACGAAGACGAAGAGGATGACGAGGACGAGGACTGGGAAATGGTAGGCGATGACGATGAGCCAGCTGAAGCTGAGGAAGACAATTCCCAGTCGCAACAGCGAGATGACAACGACGATGAAAGCGAAGGTGAATACGACGAACAAGATGATGGCGATGAGAACCAAGACGAACAGCACATGGCGGAGACTCCGTCGCATCAACCGCGCCGCCTTCCACGCGCCAACACCGAGGTCCGCTCGCTGCCAGTCTGGCGTCCGTACTACCAGATCCAGAAGCGCCGCGACGGTGTGTATCTCGTCGCCAACCTTCGCGGCATCGACCGCGATGACCTCAGCGTGCAATGTAACGAGCACACGGGTGTGCTGCGCATCTCGGGCGTCAAGCGTCCA
>JAADVP010000096.1:0-37780 GCA_023335675.1 Globisporangium solare
GTAGCGGCAGGAACCACAATTACATTTCAATTCAGTTGCAATTTAACCGCGTTCGACACAAGTCTTCTTCCTCCTCCCTCCAAGTCGGGAGACGCTTCTTCGTTCGCACAAGCGTGTGTGCCGTGTTTTGGGGACTGTTGTGAACAGTGCCCCATTACAGCAGCCCATCTGCAACCACAGGATGCCGGCATCATCAAATCGTTCAAGAGCCAGCTGAACAGAATTAGAGACGAATACGTGGTGGACAAGCTCGATGCAATGCTGGAGCAAGTGGATGGGTCGAGGAGGAAGACATAGACAAGAGAGCCAAGCAGCTCTACAACGTGAGCATCTTAGCGGCAATGCGGTGGGCCCAGCAGGCGTGGGACACGGTGACGAAAGCCACTGTTGTCAACTGTTGGCGTTACACTGGAATTCTTGCGGCAGACATCTATGAGCTTGTTTCTGGAATGGACAAGCTTTGTATTGCTCCTGAGCCAGCTGACTGAATAGATACCTCTATATTTTAATTCCTATATCTGTGTGCTTCCCTATCAAATTGTATATTTTATGGCTGCAATCTTGCTGTTTAGTATTGAGAATGGTGACTGCAATACATATTCAGCGAAGACAGTGAGTGATAGTCGATACTGACATTTTGGACAATTTCTATCATACCCTTTTCGACGATCTCCATTATTTTCGTTCTAGACACCTTGCCAGGATAAAACATTTTTTGACACTGCTCTCCTGCGTGCTTTCGACTGCTTGCTTGTCCATTGCTCCATTTGGCTCGTAACCCCAGCAGCATGCTGCTGTCCCTGGTCCTGCGCCGCTGCGGTGCGTCTGCGCGTCGCTGCACATCGCGCAATAGACGCGCCTCCGACCTCTGACTTCTGACCATCCACACACACTCTCACTCTCTCTGTAGCGCTGCTCTCTGTCGCTCGTCCGAGCGCCAGCACCATCGTTGTGCGCCACATCTCCAAGAAGAAGGCGCGGCTCGCGAATGTGCAGGTGCTTTGGCCGATCGCGGGCGTGGACGAGCCGCCGCAGCTGCTTCCGCATGAGATCGACTTCACGAACCGCCTGTTCAAGGCCGAGTCCAAGCTCATCACGTCCACGGGCGACGTGGACGACCTGCCCGGGTGGACGATCCCCGAGATCGCGTTCGCGGGCCGCTCCAACGTCGGCAAGTCGTCCATCATCAACGCCATCGTGGGCCAGCCGGGGCTCGTGCGCACATCCAAGACGCCCGGACGCACGCAGAAGCTGAACTTCTTCTCGGTCGGCGGCAAAGTGGGCAGTCTGCCCGACTTGTCGCTCGTCGACATGCCCGGGTACGGCTTCGCGACGGCCCCCAAGGCGGTCGTGGACGAGTGGCACGACCTCGTCGGCGGGTACATCAAGAAGCGCCGCGGCTCCAACCTCAAGGTGCTCTACCTGCTGATCGACAGCCGCCGCGGGATCGCCAAGGTCGACGAGGAGTTCATGGACTACCTCCACGACCTCGGCATGATCTACCAGGTCGTGTTCACAAAGGCAGACACGGTAAAGCGCTGTTGATAGATCTTTTTGGAGAGCTACGCGATTTGTTTGGGTTCCCCATTGAGATCGTTGTGGCTTCGTGGCGCAGGTGACGATCCCGGAGCTGACCAAGCAGATCCAAAAGGCCCAGGACATCGCCATGCGGATAGATCGAATCGTGCGTTTTTTGTTCTCGATGGACTGGCACACGCGAGAGCGTGTGTTTGTTTGCGAAGATAATGAGGTAGCTGACTGGGGTCTCATGTGCGGTGTTGTGCGTGCTTTGCAGAATATGAACCCGATCATTCACGTGTCGAGCACGAAGGAAAGCTTTGGCATCCGTGAGCTCCAGCGCCACATGGTCAGCATGACGGGACTGCTGCTGAACCGGTAGCTCGAGCCAGCGAACAGCATAAGAATCTCGCCGATGACGTTGGGATCCTCGTGCCGTCAGACACCGCAGTTTGAGAGCGTTGCAAAGCGTTGATCAGCTGTCATCAATCCTCGATAGGACAGAAAAGCCGCCTTCAATGAGTGCAAGTACCCTTGTCTCTCTTGTGCAGCGAGTCGTGTTGTGTTGTTGTTCGCTTCTAGATTCTCGCGGTGCGTCGTTGCATGGTGTCGCTTGCTTTGATTTCAAAATTCGGAGAGGTACGACTCGGGCCCAGATTGTTCGGATGCGTCCGAATCGTCCTCGTCCGAGCCAGAATGCGCATCGTCGTCTTCTTCTTCTGCTTTCCGGCCGTCTCCGCTGCGTTTGCCGGAAACACGGTCGCGGGCTGCGAGCAGCTTTTCCTTGTAGCTTCCGCTGCCTCGATCTCCTGCGACGAGAGAAAGCGGCCGCACGAGTGGCAACTCAACGGGCGACGGCGACATGACTCGGATCAACTTTCCATTTCCCAACTTGCTCGAAGAAGGCGGAGTGGCGCACACATAGCTGCGGTCGTAAAACACTCCGAAGTCTCGTGTCTTGTGGGGATCGGTCTCTATTGTGTCATGCTGCTGGCCAAGAGCTGAGACCACCGCGTGCCCAGTCTTCGATAGCCTTCTGCCAGCACTGCCAGGCATGATCGGAAGCACGACAACCTCAGACGCTTGAGCACTCGCCATCGGGAGTGCGAGTACGCTCTCACTGAGGTCTTCCGTGTCGGACATTGCAGGTGCGGACTTTTTGGGAAATCGCGCTTTCTTGCTGCTCTTTGATTTCTTTCGCTGTTTCGAGGCCGCGGGCTTCTTCTTGACCAGAGCGACTTCCACACTAGACACTATTGCCTCGTGCGTGTCGGTTGCTGGCGCGCCCTCGCCCGCATCTCCGTCATCATGAGGCGATTGTTTCTCTTTACTGTCTTTGCCCTTGTCTTTCTTGGGCTTGTTCCGCTTGTTGGTGCCTTTCTTCGCCTGTTTCCGTGCAGCCCGTGTTCCTTTTTGGCGGCGAGAGCGTCTTCTAGGCTTCTCTGACGCCCGTCGCGCTGTGTGATTTCCACTTTCTGGCGCACTATTGTAGCCATGGAGCGGGTCAGCAGCGTCGACTTCCCCATGCAGTGGGTTCGGCGGAATCGGCTCGTCCTCGGCGTCAGAGAGGTCCGAGTCCATCGACACAAGATCGTCCACCTCGTCGTCCAGATCCACCTCAGTGTTCACAAAAAGCTCTGAAATTGCAGCCTGGCAGTCGCTGAGCAGATCGCTCGTCATCTCCAACGAAGCCGCGAGTCTGGCTTCGTTGTCGAGCGTCACTGACCCACTCGACTGCGGAGTTTGCAAGAGAGTAGGCTGTTTGACGCTGTGTTGTTTCACCGAGTCTCGTCCTTGCGCGTCCAGCATTTGCACCTCACCCACCAGATCAAAGTAAATGAGCAAGCTTTGGCACCACGACTTGCCCATTTCTTTGAGGTCCCACGTCGAGAACTGCGTGTCCTTTCGAGGACCAAAGTCAGGGCCGCAGAAGGACGCCTCCAGTGTGTAGCTGTTGATCACTCCGAGCTCGTGGTTGGCGGCCACGCGCGCCGTGTTCAGTTTCGACTTGTGAACTTTGAAATCGCAGCTGGTAAACGAGAAAAACTGCGAGTTCTTCGCGACCACCATCGGAAAGACCCGCGGATCGTTGTTCAACCGCGCGCGAAGGTTCGCTGTGCTGCTCGTGTACATCGCCGAGCTCACGCTGGCGAAACTCGAATAGCTGCTTCCCATACTCGCACTGAGCGATGCCGACGCGGCCGTTTTCTTGCTCGATTTCTTGTTGTAGCAGCCGTACGTGAAGATGTTGCGATTGGGACTGTGGCCATGCAAGTCGCAGTAGATCGCGACGCGGTCGCGAGCTTGCAGGTTCGTGATCTGGCGCTTCAAGTGGTACACTGTGGGAAACAATTTCTCGACCGGGTAGGACCATTTCCGATTCAGGTCCCACCCAGCGAGGTTGACTCGCGTGTTGCCGTTGATCACACCGTCCGGGTTCAGCGTCGGCACGACCTTGAACACAAAATGCTTGCGCAAGATCTGAGCTCCGCTCGACGGGCCCGTGAGGTAGTCGATCATGCCTTTCATCATCCAGCTACTGTTCGGTTCCCCAGGATGGACGCGCGCCGATAGCACGACAACTAGAAAAGCGAACAGCATATATCCCAGTTAGCTCGATGCGCGAACAGAGCGGACCTCCCTTCAACGAGCCATGGATGGCAGCAAAGCGTTCACTGATGGGATACGCACCGCGCTTTTCGTCGGGTGGGGTGCTGTCTTTCCCCGATGACGTGATCATGAGCAAGTCGCAGGTGTTCAGCGCAATGCTTTGGCACAGCTCGGTGCGGCGGCACACTGCAGCGCGCTCCAGCTTCTCCAGAGACTCCATCAAATCTACACAGACACGCCAGCAACCCCTGTTAGTTGGCAAGCACGTGCGGCACCTGCTGGCAGCTACGTCACCTACCTGTGCACGTGTACGGCTGGAGACACGCAAAGTAGACGCGGTCGTGCTCGTGCTCGAATTCGTACTGGAAGCTCAGGCAATTAGTGCCAGCTGGGCTGTCTGGCGACAGCGACACATCGTAGCGCACGTGGGTGCCTCGATGGACCCACCCAACGCCTTTCGTGTCGGCGTCGATCTCTGAGTACACGGCTGGCTGGAGCCCGTTTCCGAACAGCACGCTGCTTTTCGCGAGATTGGCAAGCGAGAATTTGTAGATGGCGCCGGGTCTGCCATTGCGCACGTCAAAGTAAAACCACTGGCGGTACGCGCTGTTCTTGATATCCGGATGAATCATCAGCTCGCACTCTTGCCCTACATGCCACGAGAAGCAACGAGCGTGAGGAAAGAAAGAATATGGCGTGATAAGGGCCAACACTGACCGATCGACTCGTACGATTCGTGGCTGGTCCATTACTATCTCCCTGTCGGTAGATGCGCTCCGCACGCATTAGATTCCCATTTTCGAAGAGCGAGTCGAACACCAGCGTATCCTCGGGCGCGTCGCAGTTCGCGTGCACCTCGGGCTGGTTGTACTCGTACACGTGGAGCCGCGCAACGATCTCCCGCGCTTCATCTTCCTCGGCTTCACTCTCGATCAGCATCCGGTTCTCGCGCAGGATCGACTCGGGCTCTCGCAGTGACGGTGGTGCTGACGAGGAGCCGTCGGCTGGGTTTACACGGCCAGCGGCGCTCTCGACAAGGTGGCGACGCACAGGGAGATGCATGGGCCGCACTCCCGGGGCGCCTGTACGCGCGAGGCGAACTTCGCCGGGCAAGTGGATGAGCGGCAGCGGCGGCGGCAGAAGCGTGTCGGCAGTCTCGTTCGCTCGGAAGCGCGTTGAGCGAAGCTTCGCTGCGCTCATCGACATGCTTTTTGCGTTTCGGAGGTGCCCACGTCAGCCTCGGGCGCTGGAATCATGGACTAGTGCAAAGATCCCAGTCGCGATTGCGCACGCTTCGCTCGAGTCATTACTGGTGCTGGTGCTGTTGGGATGACTGGGCGATTACTGAAGACCGAAGGCAGCGCAGCACGCGACCAGACAACACTCCAGACACCAGCACGTTGAGCTGTGTTGGACTGGCCACTGAGTGTCATCGTCCAAAGGACGTGGGTTTCAGAAAAACAAAAGGTCAAACAAACACGCTCTTGAAGCTGCTGGAATCTCGACGGCTGCACTGGAAAAGCGCGCATCCAAGTGTTCACTCCGAGTCGACGAGTAGCCAAGAGAGAAACAGCACATCAATTTGGCCTCGTCGTGTGCGACTTTGCGACTTTCGTCTGGCGTCTCCCAGATCGAGATGCCGCGATGATGCCGCAGTTGGGAGCAAAGCCCGCTCAACGGTGGCACTCCACCAACTCACGAAAACTGCCACATTTTACATTTCGCAACAGCGTTCTTGCCCATGGCTGCTGCCAGGTGGACGCGAGACGAGAACATGTTTTTGCTGCGAGTGTGGAGTGAGGCCAACGGCGACGGTCGAGCGCGCCGTGACCCGGAGTGGACGCTTCATCGTGCATACAGACTCTTTGTGCACATGCTGGGGGAGAAGTCGACGCCGAGTGAGTCGGTGGTGTGCGAACAGATTGCGACACTGCGCTTCCACTTTGACTTCATTCAGCGTTTCAACAAGATGCGAACGCCGCGCGAGCAGAAAAGCTGGTTTGATATGAGTCCACACAAGCGTGAAACAGCTTTCCACCGCAACGCTGGGAGTCACTACGGCTATGTCGCCATGGACTATCACATGTTCGCAACCCTGGAAGCGGTCGAGGGAACATGCACCGAAGCCTCGGCGGGTCCTTCTCCCCCACGACAGGCGCACGGCGGGACGAATGGCTCTCTACCTGGCGAGGCATGGACGGTTGCCGAGATTGCCGCACTCGTGCAAGCGTGGCGTGAGGTTATGGAGGATTGCCAGGACAAGAGAAGCACGCGCCCGCGCACTGTCTTTCCCAGAATTCACGACAGGTTCGTGGAGCTCATAGGCAAAGCAACCCTGCGAACGAAGAAGGCAGTGTACGCAAAGAAGTTCCTTCTCGCGAGCACACACGCTATGATCACAAGCATCATGGAGCACAAGAAAACCCGTAACTGGTTTTCGTTCGCAAAGACTCGCAAGCGCGCGATCGTGAACGAACAGTTTGGCTCGACAACTAAAGTCAACATTGCAGACATCGATCGAGACCTCTACTACAAAGTCGGACACATCCTCGCACTGGAAGAAGCGCTGGAACGCAGAGCTCGCGATGCGTACCATGACAGCGATAGTGAGGATGAGATTCAGCCAGGCGATAAGCGTGACGACAGCGGCTGGAGCAGCCATCGCATGTCGACGAGACGCGACGCCAAGCGAGTGCTCGACTTGTCGACAGAGCACCTCGAGAATGGCGCACAATGCCACAGCCTTGATCAGGAAAGACGGGAGCAGCTGGACACTGGCACGGCCGTTTGCGTTGATACCACAATCGACGCAATTGAAGCTCGCGTTCGTAGAGCCGCCACAGAGCTCCAGTATGAAGTTGCATCGGAGCTGTGGGCGATTACGCATGCGGTTGAGGATCAAGTTGAGCGGATCGAACGGGTTCTCCACAAGCTGAGCCGCGATCAATCAAGCGAGGACGGCATTGTGCCAGATCTGGGTCAGCACGATGGACGCCGTAAACGCCAAGGCGGCAGGGACGCTGACAAAGAACGAAGAAGTGATCACTGGCCATTCGACGGCGATGATGATAATAATGATGAACAGCAGCACTCACGCAAGTGGAGGCGCTACTAAGAGTGAGGTAGTTCAATTTAAGTTAGTACATTGCAAACAGGGGTGAGGAAATGATCCACGATGCACTTACTTGCTTGCTTTGTCGAAGCGAGTCTCACGAGACCACTTCTGCTCCTAGAATCCGACGTCTCTGGGCTTGCATATGCAAGTTGCGAGCTGGATCCTCACGCTAAATTGTTGACTGGTCAGCATAGCATCGTTGACTTTGTCTTTTGAAGCTCAGTACCATCGGTGCTTCGTCTCGTCATGTGCGACTCGGCGAGACTCTCGCTCTTTCATCTGCGCACACCTCGAAGGACAATACCGATCTCGCAGTTGGAGGCAGAACAAAGTCTGCTTAACGGTGGCATTCCGAGCGGGGCCTACAAAGACTGCCGCATTCCGCATCTTCACAGCCACTACGACAGACAAGCAGCACTCGCGCCGATGGCTGCCAACTGGACGCGAGATGAGACCGATCTCCTGCTTCGAGCATGGGGAGATGCCAAACGCGCCAGCGACGACCCGAATGGGTCGCTCCCTTCTGGCATCTTCGAAAGCTTCGTGGATCTCTGTGGGAACACGAGCAAACGAAGCGAGCCGGCCGTGCGCAAGCAGATCGCGACACTGCGTTTCAACTTTAACTTCATTCAGCAGTTTGACGAAGCGCAACGAGAGCGCGGCAAAAGACGATCCCAGACCTGGTTTGTGACCAGTCCGCGGAAGCGCGAAGAAGCCTTTCGCAATAAGGTTGGAGTAAAATTCACGTATATCCCGTTGGATTACCGCATGTTTGCAGCATTGGAAGCGCTTGACGACCAACCCTGTGATGGCTCGACAGAAAGATCTCCGTCACGAGTTGCCGATAGCGCAGCGCATGGCCCCCTCGCAGGTGACGTGTGGACGATTCCCGAGCTGGTTACGCTCGTCCAGGCGTGGCGGGAGATCATTGACGACGCGCAGTGCACGCTCAAGTCGCTGCCGCACGATTTGAACCAACAGATATATGACAGGTTTGTGGAGCTTTGGGGAGGCGCCACGCAGCGGACGGTGAAGGCAATGTGCGACAAGAAGCTGATTTTCGCGTTTACGCACAAGAAGATCACGAGGCTCTTGAACCACCCAACGCAGAAGTACCGCAAGTGGTTTTCGTTCTCGAAAGACCGGCGAATCGAAATTGTCAAGTCGCAGATTGGCCCATCAAACAAGATTCAGGTCACAGCCTTCGACGAAGATCTTTACGAAGAACTTGGAGACATTCTAGCGATTGAAGCTGCGCTGAGGGGTGGATGCGACGACGCGCGTTCGGAGAGTAGTGATAGCGACGACGACGAGGTTGCCTTTCCGCCTGTCGAGAGCGGCCGAAACCAACGTCATCATCAGGTGTCAACTCCGTCGGCATCGAGTAAGGCAGTTCACCGAGTGCTCGATTTGCCAACAGAGCACGAATCGCATGACACACTGTATCGAGGCCCCGGTCGCCAGACTCGAGGCCACGCCAAAGAGTCCGCTGCAGTCCGTGGCGAGCGCAAAGCCAATCCAATCGAGGCTCGCGTTCGCGCAGCCACCACAAAGCATCAGTGCGAGGTTGCATCGGAGCTGCGGATGATTGCGCGCGCGCTTGAGGACCAAGTCGAGCGGATCCAACGGATTCTTCATAAACTGAGCCGCGACCGACCGAGCAACGACGGCGTTGGTCGAGGTCAGAATCACATCGAGGGGTGTCGAAGACGCAAAAATGATGGTAATGTCGGAAACGAACGACCAAGCGCCCGTTGCCACAATGACGATGACGACGACGAGGAACGACATCCGCGCAAGCGGAGGCGGCTACGGAGACGCATCAGTTGAGCTAGTTTGAGTCCAGTCCAATGAGTGCGAACAACACCATAAACAAGAATGCAGCAGCATGGTGCTTATTAGAGTGTTCCCGTGAAAAACACACGCACAATCTTACCGTGAGGAAATTTTGACAGCTTGACGTCGTTTTGCGTTCAGGAAAGCTGCAATGAACACAACATCGTCGGCTCCTGATGCAGTGCAGGCTACTTGGTATCAGCAGCAGACGATGCTGCACTGCGGCCTCGCACCAACTCTTCCACCAATGCGCGGTTGCGCGCACGCTCCGCGAGATGCTCTCGGCGGCGCCTCTCTCGTTCCTGTCGCTTCGCGTCGTGCAGCAACTCCTTCTCGGCCCGCAGTTGCCTCCGCTCGCGCTCCTTGCGGTGTCTCTCGTCTCGGATCTCCTGGATCATGGTGTTTACGGCTGCGGCCTTGGCGCCAAGTCGCCTGACAGCCTCGACAAGCGGATCAACTCTCAGCTTCTTTGTCGCGCGACCAGTGCCGTGATTCCCAAGCAAAGTGTCGTCCGCTTCTGCATCGAAAGGCACGCTCGCAGGCTCCTCCAGCGCCCCGTAAAGCTGCATATTGCGGCGCGCGATTGCAAGCTCGTGCTGTTTGCGCTTCTCGGCCGCAGCCTTGGCGTTCCTCGCGTCCTCCGTGAACGATTCCTCGATGGCGTGGATCACCTGCAGCTGCGCGAACATGGCTTCGTCCAGGTCGATGAACGCGTGCTTGGACTGCTGCTTCAGTTCGAGCACGCGCTGCTCGCGCTCGCTTTCGCGCATGGCGAACCATTCCGGCTGGTTTGCAGCGCGGCGCGCAGCGTTGAACTCGAGAATGCACTTGAACGAGGTCATAAAGTGCTTGCGCTTGCCGTTGAACGCCTTGGCCCTCCGCAGCGGCGTGTGAGGTCCCGAGAGCGCGACGAACCGCTCGAAAGCGCGCGCATTGAGCGCGCCGTTGGTCTCGTTGGCGAGGGCGTCGCCTCCGTGCTCCAGCGACTCGCGCCACGCGCGCAGGAGCCGCAGGAGCTCGTCGCGCGACCAGCGCACCGAGACGTTCTCGAGCACGCGCTTGAGCTTGGACTGGCGATTCTGCTTTTGCAGCTCGGCGAGCACGCGCAGCTCGTCGAAGAGCTGCTCGTCCAGTTGCGGCACGAACGCCATGGCTTTCGCTTTCGCAAACTTGGCGCGCACTTGGGCCTCGCGCTGCTGCTGCGTGAGCGTCTGGAACCAGTGATTGCGTGCGTCACTTCCAGCAGCAGCGTGGACGGCGTAATTGGCGTTGAACTCGGCGACGAACTTGTACAAGCGCATGAGGTCATACATCATGGCCACGAGCGCGGATGCGTCTTTGTTGGCGGTGACGCTGCCGCCGGCGGCGCAGAACGCGTCGAACACGCGCACGCCCGACGCGTCGTCGGCTGCTGTGCTGCGGTCAGCGGCCACGGTGCGCCACGCGCACAGCAGCTGCGCGATCTCTACGCGCGTCCAGTCGCCGCTGAAGGACGGCGCACTGGCGGAAGAAGACTCGTGCTGCGCGTCCATGGCTTCCTTTGCGAAAATGGCGGGTTTGGCGTGATATGACCTCATGTACTGAATAGAAGGATCGTGTCGTTATAATAAAAGGTACAGACAAAAACTGTTCTCCATATGAAACTGTATCTGTAACATGTGTTAGTAGGGACAAAAATTATTTAGATAATCAGAAAGAGGTGTTTGAAATCATATTGACGGTACGCTTTGAAGCTCTTCCTTTCCACCCAAAGGCCCATTATCCCGTCATCCTTCATGAGCTCAGCGACGGCGGCTTCTTCTTCTTCTTCTTCCTCGCAGCCGCGCGGCAAGTGGCAGCGCGAGGACATGCTACTGCTGCTGCGCGCGTGGGGCGACGTCGCCGACCAGCGAGACGCGCGCGACAACGAGAGCGAGAGCGACGGCGGGGAGGAGTCCGCTGCGCCGCCTCACCCAGGCAACGAGCAGGACAGCGGCGCGACGGGAAACGAGCCGCCTGGTGCAGCGTCCGAGAGCAAGACGCGGCTGCGCGCGCATCTGCACGAGGAGGAGATCGCCGATTTCGATGCGCGCGTGTACCGACGCTTCCTCGCGCTCCGTGGCGGCGACGGTAGCATCACGCGCCCGCCTTCGAGCGCAGAGATCCAGGAGAGCGCTGCTGGGGAAAGCGGCTCCGAAGCCATGCGAGATGCAGAGCCAAAGCAGGACGAAGCGCTGCCGCTCAGCCGTACGGAGCGCGCGGTGGTCGAGAAGAAAGACGCGCTCATGCACTCGTACTACTTCATCGCGCAGTGGATGGAGAGCTCGGCAGCTACTAGCGGCGATCCGGGCGAACGAAGAGACTGGTTCGCGCTCACGAAGGAGCAACAGAAGCACGAGGTGCGCAGCGGCTTCGCGCGCGTCGTGTTCGCGCGCTTGGACCGCGAGATGTTCGGCGCGCTCGAGCTGCTCGCGCAGAAGAAGCAGAAGTCCAAGATGCGCGACCGCGTGGGCTTCCAGCACTGGCACGACAGCGAGCACGTCCAGCTGCTGCGCGCGTGGGGCGAGGCACTGCGTATCGTGGGCACCAAGCGCGACCTGAACCGTGTGCTCACGGA
The DNA here is from genome assembly GCA_023335675.1 of Globisporangium solare. Classification (NCBI taxonomy): domain Eukaryota; phylum Oomycota; class Peronosporomycetes; order Pythiales; family Pythiaceae; genus Globisporangium; species Globisporangium solare. The sequence goes on from JAADVP010000096.1 coordinate 11,676, forward strand.
GCAGTTCGTGGCGCTCGGGCGCGCCGACAATGGCGGCGGCAAGCGGCAGCGCTCCGAGGCGTCCATCATCGCGCGCAAGGAGAACATGGTGTTTTCGTACCTCTTCATCTCGGCGTTCAGCGCACAGAACGAGCACAGGGACTGGTTCTCGCTCCCAAAGTCCGAGAAGAAGCAAATCCTACTCAGCGCGGGCCACAGGCCGACGCGTTTTGTCGACATCGACGAAGACATGTTTGATATCGTCGGCATGCATCTGCACACGAGGGTCAAAAGGGTGCGGCACGCGTCGAACGGTGAAGACGCGGCGACCACCGAAGCAGAGGAGAAGGAAAACACGGGGTCGATGGAGTACGCTTCGAGTGCGGATACGACGTGGGCGCGAGAATACGGATCTGGCGCTATTGTAGATGTGGACACGGCCCAGGATGATGTTGAAGCCATGGCCTCCACGTTCGACCACGAGACGCTTCCAAGCGTTGGCGCTATGCTTGGCACTGAGCTTCGCGAGAACGAGGCGATACAAACGGACGACGCTGGCGCGCATCATGATGCCGTGGCCTCAGCGTTGAACAAGGAGAAACTTTCACAGAATGTTGTTTCAAGTGCTGAACTCCACGAAAGTGTTGTCCCAGATAACCCGCCAAGTAGCGAAGGAGACGCTGAGCCACTTGACACTCTTCTACCAGAGTCCAAATCAGATGGCCATGCGCTCGGTAATGAAGAATCTACAGTACGCAACGGTTCACAGGACAATATGGAGATTCGTCAAAACGAACCAGATCCACTCAGTAGCGAAGCAGATGCGAAGCAACTTGATGCACCAGAGTCCACACTTCTTGACGACGTCCTTGACAACGACAGCTCCAGAGAATCTGACAATTCGCTCGACAATTTGAATATTCACCAGAACGAACCAGATCCGCCTGGTAGCGAAGAAAAGGCTGACTCAATCGAGTCTTCTGAGCCAGAATCTTCCACATCACAGCAGCAGCAACAGCCAACGACGACAGCATCGTCGTTGGAATCCAGTTTTTCGGAGTGGGACAAGGAGTACACATCCACCATGAATAACGTACTTCCAGCAGAAAGCAGTCGTGAAGGATTCACGACATCACCAGCAGATTCAGAGCAAGAAGCTGTCCTCAGTCTCTTTCAACAGTACGCTGATCAATTCAACGCGACACTACGGCAAATTCAGAAAGACGAGGAAAGCGGGCGTGAACAGCGGAAGCGAGAGCGAGAAGAGCTGAGAGTAGAGCTTGAGAAACGGCGGCGCTACCATGAAGAGCTCGTCCAGGACCGCCAGCAGCGCGCACTTGAGCGAGATCGCATGAGTCAAGAGCTGGAGCAAATGCGTGTCGAGCGACAGCAGGAACGGGATCACGACCTAGCGCTACTGCGGACTCTCTTGAAGCAATCGCGTTCTTAGAGCTCCCAGGCATTAGTGTTGGCGCAGACGTAAGCGCAGAGCTAAAAGGTGCGCGGGTTCTCATGGGAACAATAGACGACTTGTTACCCGTTTTTTTATTTACCTGCTGGGCTCGAATGCCTGGGAATATCTTACATCTACGATACTACACATTGCTGGCGTTGTAGTAAAGCTGGCGCTCCTCGTCGGGGTGGCAGAACGGGAACAAGATCGCAGGGTCCACTTCGTCCGGGTTGAACAAGTTCTTGCCCGAGTTATACGTGACGTAGCAGCCCAAAACGATGCACACGAGGGCGCACGTGATCGCTGGGATCTTCTCATAGATGGGGATCGACTTCCACATCACCTTGACGTAGAAGATGATTGGCAGGATGATGCAGCTCAGCGACATGGCCGACGAGCCGATGAAATCCTGCAGATCCGAGAAGTCGTTATGCAACACGATCGCGACGATGACGAGCACGACGATGATGGCGACACGTAGGAGGATGTACTTGATGACGTTCGTGCCGCGGTACTCGAGCATCTCCTCCTCGGGGTCCAGTGACACTTTTTCAATGTCAGCAACCGACACGACCGATCCCTTGGAGACACGCGACTTGAGCTCGCTACGCGCCCCTGGGGTTTCCGAGGCTTGGTAGTTGAGCGATTCGATATCGTTGGGCTTCGGCTGATGCATGCCCAAGAGCATACGCTCCGACAAGTAGAAGGCAGGGGAGATGATGACAGCGAACGCGATCGTGATGTGCAACTGCATGCACAAATACGCGAGGATAGCGAGTCCCTTGTTCGGCGAAAACCCGAGATTGCTCAGGCCGGTGGCGGAATCAGGGAAGACAGAGAACAGCATGTTGCCCGAAATCTGGCACCCGACCGCCGAGTACCCCGTGCTCGCCAGGACGAGGAACAAGCACGAGATGAACGTGACGGTAACAAACACGATACGAGGCATACGAGTTGGATCGCTGTGCTGGCGCTGGAGAGCAGGGATCACGATACCGGCACCATAGGCGAGCGACAGGTTGCCGAACGTGGTGGCGACTTGTTTGAACGAGATGTCCGGGCTCGGTACCGAAGGGTGGCCGCTCATGCCGTGGAGCAGCATGCCCAACGCGAGGAAATCTGCAACAAGCGTGCCGACGCAGCCAGCGAAAGCTGCCGCGGCGCCTTCCTTGAGCGTTGGTGTTAAGCAGACTGGCGTGACGGAAATCGCCATCGAGATGATCCATGTCGATTGGCTGAACGAGTCAGGGAAGAGACTGTCGAGCAACATTCCGCCAAGCACGAAGTACCAGATTGGGATCGACAGGCAGTAGCCCATTTGAGACACCACGACCAACCAGCGACCGACCTTGCCCATGCAGAATTCGCCGAGATCACTGTAGGTTTTGACCGAGCTTGGTGCGAGGAGCATCACTTTGGAGATCACGACTGACGCGTAGACGTTGGCGGCAGCCATGAACAGCATGGCAAACACGGCGATCAATGGACCAGCGCGCGAAAAGTTGCCTGGCATGCCGAGCGTGCCTACCCCGTAGACACAACAGAAAAGGTTGGCAGCGATCTTGGCATCTTCTAGCGTAAAGAACGGTTTCTTCACCATGACTTGCGATCCCGAAGACTGGAGTTACTTGCGCCGCTGGAGTTTTGCTCAGGAGAAGGCAAATTGTAAAATGAGCTCAAGTCTGTCGTGCTCTGGAGAAAAGACCGGTGGAGGTGAGTCCTGTTTGGCTAATTCAATCTGACTTCAAGATAGTGAGTGAGCAAGGAACGTAGACCAGCCCCGTCGTTGATTTACTGCAGCGGCGCAGATGGGGTGATCATCCGAGTGCTCATGACGCAACAACGGAACCCAAGATTTGCAGAGAGTTATCTCTAGTTCACTCGTGAAGTTGTAGGATCTCATCAAAAGAGGTGGGTTTGGGGTGGAATGGGAGGAGGCTGTGTGTACAAGAAGGTCAACGAGTTGGCGAACAGATCCACGGAGAAAAAAGAAACGTTACCAGGCACATTTTCGGAGCAGAGACAGAAAGTGCAATCAATCTCCTCAGGTCTTTCGGGTTTCTGAAAGCTCGACAGCGCACGCGAGGCAAGATGCTAAAGAATCCGCATTTGCAAGAATTGACGCCAGCAGTTGTGTGGAGGTCGCTAATAGTGAACTTCCAATAGACTAGACAACAGAAGCTTTCTCAGCACTGCGCACTCTGTCGGGATGTTCCTTCCCACGCACGCTGCAATCTAAAGTTTTCTCGTTTCATTTTCATGCATTTCGTGACCTCCGCCAACCTTCAACCCGGTGTACCGGATTATTTGTCGACAGATGATGCCCCGCGCCTTTTCTATCCTCCCAGTCCTTCCAAACGCGCATTTTGACGCATGTTCCCGCATCAAAATGCGTGATTAGACGGGGTGAGACGCCGGCGAGACTCAGCTTTTGTAGTTACATCGACATGGCACCCTTTAGGGATCGATGGATTCCAAATAGAGCGAGAAAGAAAATGCGCAAACACGGTAGCTCAAGACGGACATCACCATCCGCATTGCGTGAGTCGTTGGAGGAGTTTGAGTGCAGCTTGGACGATATTTCTACAGTAGTGCGGAGTGCGTATTTGTCCTCTGTACAAAAGGCACCGACAGTGATAGGTTACATTGTAAACTGCACTGCAGTATCCAGCCTGGTACCGATGCCATATGTGCAGGCTGGTGCTGATATGTGAGTATATCGAATATGATGACAGCTTGGCTTGCTATTGTTACAGTGTCTAATCTTTTTGTTTAGAAGATTAGCGAAGAAACGACATATGCGGCTGACGCTGCTATGTACGACAAGCAATGGGCTGGTGTCGGACACAATTTATGCGTCACTCTGACGCTAATGACTCTGCTGTATCTTGAGAGAAATTCGACGCAGCAGACTCTACCGGCGGAATGTGAGAATGCAGCAGAAGGCCACCCTTCACGGCACTTTTGGTGCAATGGGATTGCGCATAGTGCCGCTCGCAATACTTGTGTGCTCCTAGTCGCTCAGATTGAGGCACTTGTTGACCAGCGCGACAGGTAGAACTGAAGCTGACAATTTTTTCGAGCTCATCATTGAGCCAAACAGTGATTTGCCTCGGCAGTGAGTGGTATGCTGAGGTCACTAGCCAATTGCCACCATGCTCGATTGGAGGGAGAGAAGTAAACTTCCTTAGATGTTTCAGAATATCTAAGTCTTGTGCTCGACTGGAGCTTGTCAGTAATACTCCCGAGTTTCGCTTTCCCTCTTCAGTGCACCAAAGCAGGTTTAACACATTTCGTCACTGCTTGCATTCACTGTACTTATCTTGACACTTCTGATTATTGCAATCAGTAGGCTCTTCATGATTGGCTAATATACAAATGTTTATCGATGTTACGCGAATGTCGTTCTAGAATTTCCGAGTGAGCGTGTTTCCTGGGCGACAGGTAAAAGCAAAATTTACTGCAGCAATCTGCTGCGATGAACGCGCCTTGGGACCGGGACGACCTGCAGCTGCTGGTCACGGCGTGGCGCCACGTCGCGATGGAGGCGGCGGGAGCTGCCGGCGACGCCGACGAGCTCAACAGCCGCATCTTCCTGCAGTTCCTGCTGCTCGACGGCGGCGATTCCTCTCGCGAAGGTGCGAAGATCCCGAGCACCACGAAGACTGAGAAGGCGCTCGTGGAACACAAAAATGCGCTCCTTGAGAGTTTTTGCTTCATTGCGAGCTTTAACACGACCTCGGGCAATCCGAACTGGTTCGCGCTCAGCGACAAACAGAAGATGAAGGCCGTGAGACAGCTCTTTACAGGATTGTGGTTCATCCACCTCGACCAGGAACTGTTCGCCGAGCTGGACTTGGTCACGACGATGATGACTGCGATGGCAACAAAACCGGGCATGCCAGTAATTGGACCACCGACGTTGTCTCTTTCGCCTTCCATAAGCTCCACGAAAGCCGAGAATGCGGCGCATAGCTCCTCGGAGTACAAGCAGTCGACAGCGCCGGATCGACTCGTGCTGCTTCAGGGCTCACACCAGTTAGTGTGTCGCCCATACTGGACGAAGGAAGAATTCGCACACATTTTACAAGCGTGGGAAGAAGCGCTTAATGCAATGCGTGTGTCGGACAAGAAAGCACTTGATTTGAATGTTCAAGTGTACAATCGCTTTTGTGAACTCGTGGGCAGTAGCACCAGACGAATTCAGCTCGCTGTGGGACGGAAAGTTAAAGCGTTCCGGAAAACTTACGAGATCGTTTCGCGGTTCCGTAAAGAAGACATTGAAAACTCGCTCATCACAGACTGGTTTTCATTAAGCAGAAAAGAGAAGGCAACATTCGTGAAACTAATGAACTGCAAGTGGCACAACTACGTGGACATTGATGCAGACAAGTTCGAAACGCTAGAGAGAGTCATTTCCAAGGAGACGGAGTTAGCTGATCGGGAAGGTCTGACCCACCAACCTGAAGTGCTGCACTCAGACGAGGAGGACAAGTACGACGTCACAACTGGCCGTACGAAGCGCGGCTGTAAGAACTGGTCTCGAGAGGAGTTGTTGACGCTTCTCCGTGCTTGGCGGATCACTGCAGATAGCTCCCCGATTGCTGGTGAAATGATTAGCGAGTTCGACAAACGCATGTTTGAACAGTTTCGAGTCCTTGCGGGTGACAAGCTGAAACGAAGACCTCACGCCATGGTCAACAAGAAAGACTCGCTGATGCATTCGTATTATTTCATCTCGGAGCACAACCAGAATCGCAGTGACACAAGTGAAAGTGGGACAACGTGCGATCCTGACTGGTTTTCATTGAGAAAATCCGAGAAGAGGAAGATCGTGGCTGAAAAGTTCACGAAGTTTCAGTTTATCTACATGGACGAAGTGATGTTCGGTGAGCTAGAGATCCTTGCGAGCCAGGAAGAGAGATCGACGATGCGTAAGCGAATCGGTGGTTCCTGGTGGAGTGATGACGAAATCCTGCTCCTCCTGAGAGCCTGGCACGGTGCCCTCGTTGGACCGAGAGACCGTAGCCTGAAAGATAGTATCTACAAGCGTTTCGTGGAGTTGTGCCATGGCAAGGAGGTGAGGACGGCGATGTCTGTCGCACAGAAACACAACTATGTTTTGGAGTCGTATGAATTTATTTCCAGCTACAACCTGAAAAATGGGCGAGATGCTCAAAACGATGAACCGAATCGAGATTGGTTTTCTCTGGCGAAATCGAAGAAAAAAGAGGAGGTTGTGAAAGCGCAGATCAGTTGGAATCATTTCATCGATCTCAGCAAAGACTTAGTGCGTGTGATCGAAATGATTCTGCATTACAGCCGAGAACCGCACGATGGTCAAGAAACGGCTCTAGCTAAGCTAGACGAACTTGAATCGAAAAATGCAAACTCGACTTTGACGATGCCACCGTCCGAAGGTGACATTAACACTACAATATCTGGTGACACCAATATGGAACAGTCATCCGTGAGCGAAGAAGATGATGCAAGGAAACCCGAACCTGCGACTCACAAGCCTTTGCACGCAGAAGTGGAGAATGCAAGTGATGGAGTCTTGGCAGAAGCGGATGCTGTCAGCACACTGGGCCAGAGAAGCGACAGCGAGACAGAATCCGAGCGGTATGGCAGCGACAACGGAAGCGAAACAGAAGACGAGAGCGGTGGCAAAGATGAAGAAAAAGATGATGATGCTGGGGCTGCTGGGAAACAAATTATCGACGGCCAGCAGGACAAGGTGGCAGTTTCATCGGGTGAGCGCGCCAACGCAAAGAGCGTATCGGCGACTAAAGTTGTTGCAATGCCATGCCAGATCCCTGCTCAAGATGTTCCCGAGAGAATACGTGCAGGAACTGAGCAAGCATACGATCGTGGATATACCAAGGAATTACAGAAGGTTTCTTCGCCAAAGAAGACTCAAGATCCTGACTCGGAAATCTTTGATGTGATCAAAATCCTCGACAAACAGGTACACAATCTAAACGCACTGATGCAAACTATGTTGGAAGATCGAGACAGGAAGCGCAAGTGTAGAAGTGAAGAGAGAGAAGCAATCAAGCTAAAGCGGCTGGAGATGCAAGAAGAGTGGGAACAGCAGCGACGCGCTAGACTTGCCGAGCGAGAAAAAGATCGTCTATTCCTGCAAGAGCTGCTTCAGTAGTGATATGTGTGCAAAACTACTATTTTCTGAGGACAAATATGCTACTACCCTTTCGGGAGCCCAGCTAATTGTGAGGCACGCATGAGGAGTAGATGAAATCGAGCTTGATACGAAATACTCGCGTCGTGCCTCTCGATGAAAAAGTCAACTGCAGTCGTGCCAAGGTCGATTCCGCTTCTATTAACTCACGTTGCAGTTAAAAGTTGCTCAATAGGCTCACAAATAAACAGCACAGATCAAAGACTGTTGGAAACCTGCACACTGCTTCTTTTTCTGTGATCTCCTCTACATTTGCATAACAGGCTTGCAATCAAGTGTACGCACGTCCGAGCTGTTATTTAACATTCTCAAAAGCACATCAATCATGGCACGACGGAAGCGCAGGACGCCAAGAAGGCGCTCGCCTCAGACGTTCTGGTTCCGCGACGAGCTCCTGCAGCTGCTGCGCGCTTGGGGGGACGTCCAGAGCGAGGACAACAACACGGCGTCAGCATCGCCTCCTGCGTCCGGATCTGCGACCGGAGTTCCTCCTGCGCTGAATGAAAAGAAGGGATCCTCGCTTCTTCTCCCTGATGCACAGCTCGAGCCTCGCATCTACCAGCGATTCTGCACGCTCGTGCTGAAGCAGAGCAATAGAGCGAGGCCGACAACTCGATCTGAGTCCGATGCCCTGACTCAGCTTCGCGATCTCATCGTATCGCTCGAAGCTGTCTCGGCGTCTCAGAGAGACCAAGCTGCTGCTGCTGCTGCTAACCCAGCGCTTCGACGCGATGACGTGGACCCTGAGTTGATGACGATATTCGAGGAGATTAGAAGAAAGAAGAAGTCGGTCGACGTGCTGTTAGTGAGCAGTCTCGAGGCTGATAAGAACGCTGAGTCGACGACACCCGTCATGGCCGACGTGCCAAGTGACTCTCCCGCGACAAAAGAAGAGCTCATGCTCGTTATTTCAGCATGGCAGACTGTGCTAGATAGACTGAACGCAATTCCCGCTGCAGACGTGACGACAAGCGTTGATGTTGACGCTTACATCTTTAGGCGCTGTCAACTCTGCAATTTGACGAGAGCAACGCACGAAATGGTGCTGCAGTGGAAGCAGGTGCTACGCGACACACACAAGAAGCTTTCCAAGTTTCAGTCCGAAAATGACGACCGTGACTGGTTTGCGCTTAGTGCAAGCGTGCGGTCGCTTGTCCAAGCAACATGGGAACTCCGTGAACGTGACAACAGCATGGCTTTTGTGGACATGGACCGAGGCATGTTTGATGAGCTAACGACGCTATTCGAGAAGGAACGCGAATTTGACTTGAAGCAAAATCAAGCAAGGTTTGCGAATCGGGCACCAGAGCATACTGTGGGGCAGCGAGCTGTAGAAGGCGAAACGAAGGGAGCCGATTTGCGTGGGAATGCTGCGATTGGTGAAGACGCACAAGCTGGTATCGGTTTGTCAAGCAAGCGGAAACAGCCAGCTTCAGAGATCACAGAGGATACACCAGAGCACAAGAAAAGCAAGACTGAATCGAACACGTCTACTTCACTGAGCCTTCCGTCGACACCTACGGATGAAGCTTCCGAGCTTGTGGTGGGCTCAACTTGGACTCGCAGCCAGCTGCTGACGCTCTTTCGCGCTCACCACGAGATGAGTCCTCGTCAAGATGGTGAAAGTCTGGTGAGCATTGATGATCGCATCTACAAGCGTGCGCTTTCTCTTGACAACCGCCTGGCAAATCGAACACAGCGGGATATGGTCGATCACAAGCGAAAGATCCTTCAGTCTCGTGAATTCATCGCTGATTTTAATAATAATGGACGCTATAATGGAACGGGGGCGTCGTCGGAGAGGAAGTCATGGTTCTCGCTGACCCACAACGAGCAGATGAAGATCGTAAAGAGTAAGTTCTCGAGACCCCAGTTTGTGTTTCTTGACGCAGAACTATACGACCAGCTGGATGTCATTGCGGGTGCAAATGAGCTTTTATTGGATATCGAATGGAGTGACAAGGAGCCATCATTGGCGTTGACGTTACGTGCGTGGCGCAAGGCGCTCGCTGTTGCACCTCTCAGACCCGCCGATGCAGAAGAAGACGACTCTCTTGACTTCTTGCAGCGCTATAGATCGCTCTGCGACGGCATGGAGACACGGACTGACAGCTCCATTCTCCAGCAAATGCATCAGCTCCGGGCAACATACAATGCTATCATGCATTATAGCAAAACAAAGCAAGCTGATGCTTTGGATGCGGACTGGTGGTTCTCTCTGCCAGTAAAGAAGAAGTACGACGAGATCGTCTTGAACTGGAGCAAATGGAAGGACTGCGTGAGAATCACGCGCGACACGTTTGACACTTTGGCTTTGATCATTGCAAAGGAGCAGAATTCGAGTCAACATGCGGCATCCGTGCAATTAACAGCGAGTGTATCTGGAGATAGCGCGGCTGAAATGCAGCAAGATGAGCATTTACTACCAACACCAGTGATTCCGCCAGAAGATACTCAGATCGAACATGAGCACGATGACCTTGATACGTGTACAAGAGAGAGAAGTGCTTCACCCAGTCAAGCGACCGGATTCAACGATGCAATATGTCGACTTATCCCAGTGGATCATGCTGAACCTCAGACTGACAACCTCGAAGAATCCGGTGTCGAGAGCGTCGTCAGTAATACTCCTGTTGTGGACAATACTGTTGAAGGTGACGCGAACGGAGTGACCGACAGAGACATCGTGCATGAACACGTCAACGCAACGCTCGATAGCCCTTCAAGCCACACGTTCGAGCAAGAGCCAACCAGCTTTTTACGTGTGCCTAGGAGTCAGTATCCACCGACGCAGTTCGAAACTATCCCCGAGACGCGAACACAACTGGGAGCGGCTACTGTTTTACCGATTAGACAAACTGAAACTGATGCAGCTCACAGCGATCCTTTGAGGCAAATACCCGAGGAAGAGTCAGCGAGCTTTCTACGTGTTTCGGGGAACCAGCACGTTGAACCAACGCGGTGTGACACTACTACCCCCGAGCAGCGTTCGCTACTTGAAATGATCAACCATCTCGACCACCAAGCTATACAACTTGGTGTCTTGATTCAGCAATTGAAAGAAGAAAAGATTGCCGCGCGAGAAGAGCGACAACGAGAGCGACGAGAACGGAAGTTGCAGCGAGAGCAACAGGGGAAACTGGAGTCAGCAAGAAGACGAAACGAGAGATCCCTCGAGAAAGAGAAAGACCAGAAGCTGTTGAAAGAGTTGTTCGGAAAAAAATGACTCGACAGCGCGCTGTTGTTTTGTAGAATCTTCTAATTATTGCTCCGACGAAGTTGATATATTTGACCAATACGGGAAAACACTTGCTGCTGTGAGACTCCATAAGCACGCTTCGTCGTTCGTGCAGACTTCTCTAGGTTCACTCTCTTGGCACGTCACATCACACGAGTGCGAGCTAAAGGATACTTCACAGAGCGATCCATTCACTGGAACTAGCACGGTCATGCCGCCTTGACTGTGGCATCTTAATGCTTCAATGAGCTTATTACCGCACAACCAGCTTCATCAATATTCCAACTAGCAGCGATGCAACAGCCTCATTATACTTCGGTGGAGTCGACGATGATTCACTGCCGAGCCGTATCTCGCTCTTGCTTGAACTGCTCTATCATCCGCTTCCTCTCTGCTCGATCTCTTTGCATTTCTTCAAGAAACCTCCACCTCTCCTCGCGATCGCGCTTGTACATTGCTTCTCGAAGTTCTCGCTCCTCTTTGATCTCGGCGCGCATCTGGGTCGCCAGCATGCTCAAAAACCGGGCTTTCTCTTCGAGGATGTTGATGACATTGAGCACATCGGAATCCAGTCTCCGTTTCTTCCGTGATCGCGACCCGCGCTTGAGAAAATCCGCGGGAGAGGATTTTTCTTCTGTCCTCGGGCTGCTATCATCTCCAAACACACTTTTGATTGATGAAGAGGACGCGTCCGGGTTTTCGGGCGAGACTGAGACAAACGGAATGAACCGCGAGCTTGATTTCCTTGGAAGTCTTGCAGTCCACACCGTGTAGTCAGTGTCACTACCAATAATACTTTCCCTCTCCGAGCTTGAGCTCCCTGAATCGTCATCTGAGTCCTCATTGCATATTGACATTCCAGCATCACCCATCATATAATCGTTTGCATCCAGGATGCGCACTGACTTCGACGATGAGATATCTTCGCTAATGTTTGTGTCACTGGAGCTGCTGGTACGAGTATCTGCCGAATAATGAGACGGTGAGTGCGTCTGTGTTATGTTACTTGGCGCTGATTCTATGAAATCGAGAGGCTCGTTCTGGATCTGCCGGATCTTATCAACCATCCCAAATATTTGTTTGTCCATCGCGACATAATAGCGAGAAGCTTGATTATCCGCCGTCTTGGTGATCCTCGAAATCTCGCTTTTGCGCTTTGACTCCCGCAGTCTGAACCAGCTTTTCCGCGCCATGCCTTCGTTGTCATCCTGCGATTCGGTCTCTACCGAGCTGTTGTAATCGGCAATGTGCTTGTACATCAGCGCCAGATACCTCATCTGGCGAAGTACGTCTTGGAAGCTTGCGCCTTTGCACAAGCTGCAGAACTTTTCATAAATAAGCGTGTCCACTTCTTCCTTTGAAATCCCTGCCATGAACGTCACATCGTCCGCTATTTCGTGCCACGCGTGCAGTAGCAGGATGACTTCATCTCGGCTCCACGTGAAATCTTCAGCCACCGCCGCCGCATCCGCGTCAGCACTGGACATCTCGAGCGATCGCTTCGCGAGTTTCCCCATCGTGCGAAATCCGTCTTTGTCGAAAAACGTGAAGCCCCTGTTGGAATGAAACGGGTCCGCTGCGATGAGCTTGCTCTTCTCTGTCTCGCTCAGTCTAAACCAAGTCGTCGGTTTATTTCGCTTCGCTTCGTTGAATCTGGTAATGAACTCGAACGAGCGCTGCATCACACGCTTCCTCCAAATGGCTGCTCGTTTCGTTCTGGGGAAGTCGCCTGTGTCCTTGCAGAGCTTCGTGTAGCGTTCATAGATTCGCTGGTTGAGCGCTTTAACGCTCTGCAGCGGCTCCTTGTAATTCTCTGCGTCCTCAACGACATCCTGCCATGCACGCAGCAGCCGTACTTGCTCCTGCATTTCCCAGTGGCCGCTCATGAACGACCCCTCCGTCTGTAGCTCTTCCTTCTCATCGCTGTCGTTGCCCATGTCCGGAACCGCCACCCTCACGCGCGGCTTCGTCCTGTTCGCTCTGACCGTGTCCTCGCGCTTGTGGCTCCCACTCTCCATGATCTGGTGCAGTTCGTCAAATATCTCCCTGTCGACCGTCATGAGCGTCGAGATCGCGCCCAGATGCACGACGTCGGCCACGCGCTCCTTCCGCGAATTGGGCGAGAGCGAGAACCAGAGTCGCACGCGCGCGACCCGCGCTTCGTCGTTAAAGTCGCAGATGAAGCGGTAGCTCCACACAAGCCTGCGGGCCTTGTCCATGATCGACGACGGCGATCGGTGCGCGCGGCTGCTGTGCTTCTTGCACTTCTTGGCGAGCGCGCGGAAGCGCGCAGCGAGGCGCTCGTACAGCGCGTGCTTGGAACTGTTGGCCTTGGTCTCGCGGCGCTTGGACGGCGACGGCCAAATGTCGCGCCACGCGCGCAGCAGCAGCAGCAGCTCGTCGCGGCTCCAGGGTCCGAGCAGCGGCGCCGCCTTCGCCTCGCGTCGCGTTCTCATGGCCGTTTCTGTCCGACACTGGCGCATTTTGGCGCCAATAGTGACTTTCCAGCCGCGATTGAACCCGGGATGTATGGCGTGTGATACGCTTAAAGTAGGGAGTTGGGAATACATGAGTGGATGAAATGTGCTGACAGCTTCTTTCAAAATTGATGAGACAAAGGAAAATGAAGGCGCTTTTGGAAAAGAGTCGATCTGATGAGGAGGCTTTTTACGAGAAGGAGGTACAAGGGCAAGCTGTGGATGCTGGCAACAGTTAACTCAAGACCTGGTTCATCCGGCTGCGCCTCTGTCTACAGGACGATGGCGATCGCACGGTGCTCTATAAGTCCAGAAACGACGAATGTTGCCAGCGAGTGCGAGCCAAAGTCCGATCACACTCTCTCACGTTCACAATTCTGCTAAGCAAAGAAGACCCTCGTCCGACAACTGGCGTCTTATCTTAGAGACTACGCGGGGCCAAGTTCTTGTATCGGTTCACATACAGGAACTTGACGACTTCTTCGTGCCCTTCTTCCATGGCGTGCCGCAGGGCCAAGATCGAGCACCCTTCAGTTCGGTTTTCGTGCAGAAACTTGACGACCTCTAAATGGCCACCGGCCGCGGCCAGGTCGATCGCGTTTGTCGTGCAGCCTTCCTCGCGGTTGTCGTGGAGAAATCGAACGACATCGAGATCGCCCTCTGCTGCTGCGCAATCCATCGCTGCTGTGGAAAAACCAGTCGGGCGGTGCTCGTGAAGGAACTGCACCATTTCCAGGTAGGTATTTCTCGCCTTCCACTTGATTCCTCGATCTGAAAACCCTTCCGTGCGATTTGCATGCAGGAATGTGAGCACTTCCAAGTGACCGTTGTCTGCGGCATCGTCCATCGCTCTGGTCGAGCACCCTTCGGTCCGATGTTCATGCAAGAACGTGACGATTTCGAGAAATCCGTTGCCCGCAGCACCATCCATCGCACTCCGAGTGCAGCCTTCAGGGCGGTTCTCATGCAAAAATTGGACAATGGGAAAGTTGCCGTTCTTGGCAGCACGGTCCATGGCGGCTATCGAGCATCCTTCAGTGCGGTTTTCATGGAGAAACTTCACGATATCGCAGTAGCCGTTAGCTGCTGCGCCATTCATCGCGGCCGTTGTGCAACCTTCGGAGCGGTTTGCATGAAGGAACTCGACAACTTGCAGATGCCCGTTCGTTGCGGCCAGATCCATTGCCTTAGTCGTGAACGCGTAGTCGTGCTCATGGAGCCATCGAACGACTTCCAAGTGGCCGCACCCAGCAGCATGCGCGATATCTTCGCCGGTCAGCTTGATACTCTCTGAAGGGCAATTGCTGTGCAACCACTTGAGAAGCTCCAAATCAGGGCAGATGCTGTTACCGTCCATATCACAAGACGCGGTGATCGCTGTCTTCATCAGATCGATCTCCCACTTCCACGCCGGATCCGCCGTCAGCGTCTGCACCAGCCACTGCAGCAGCAACAGTCGGTTGTACGCCACCGCGCAGCGCACGACGTTGCAAAATTGGAGTTTCCGGAAGCGATGCAGCGCCTCGCGCTGGGCCGCGATCATTTTCAGCACCTTGCCATTGTTCTCGATGATCGCAGCGTGCGTGAAAAAGCCGTTGCCTCTCGGGAACTTGTCGCGCCGGAACGGGTCCACATTGTACTTTGGCTTCTCGTCCTCTCCGCCTTCGCGGATGTACTCGATGAACTCCCTCACAAGCCACGGGATGCCGTCCATCGCGGCCGTGATGTGGCTCCAGAGCTTCGCGTTCGTCAGCACTTGGAACGCAAGCGTCGACGACGAAGCAGCGGGTGGCAGCGTGCGCGTCTTCTTGCTCGCGCGATAGGCGCCAGACGCATCAGCGAGCGGCGACGCAGGCGCTGGGGGAGCGCTCATCGCGGCGTTCATGCTGCGCATCATCGTCATTTCGTATTGCCGATGCGATGCTCTTCGAGTTGGGTGTTTGGAAAAATGACAACTGTTTTAGCAAAGGCGACAATATTAGCCAATCATAAGATCCCATTTTTGGAAAGTTCAAAATTCAGGCTAATCAAAGCGGATACAGATCGTTTTTTGTTTGGACCAATCCGCATTCTCGGACACCAAATGACAAGGGAAGCAACAACCGAGATGCTGGGGAGGGGAACGTGTGGACGCAGCCGCAGCTGCTGCGGCTGCGTGCCAAGGACGCCGACATGACCCAGCAGAAGGCCGACGAGCGCGTCACGAAGAGCTTCTTCGCGCTCGCGCAGTCCACGAGGCGCTCGACTCGCGCGGTGGTTGTCCAGCAGCGCCACCTCGAGTGGTGCTACCGCTTCATCTGCGACTTTGACGAGGCTGTGAACTGGTCCAAGCCGAAGCACCGCCGCTGGTTCGCGCTCGCGAGCACGCAGCGGAAAGAGCGCATCACCGGTCTCGTCAAGGACCACTATATCCTCCACCTGCTGCACGTGATCGATCGCGAGCTGTTTACGAGCTTGCACGACGCAATCGCCTTGGAAGAAGAAATCGCGAAGGGGAATGAGGTTGCAGAGGGCAGCAGCGTCGAGGAAAATGCACCTACAATGATGATGCGCTCGTGGCTGCCTGACGAGATTGACCGATTCGTGCGCGCTTGGGGAGACGCCGTGTTGTGGAGTGGATCTGGACCCGAGTCGGAAGCAAAGCTTCAATGAAGCGGTATTCGACCGTTTCCGCAAGCTCTCGGACGGATTCGCCACGAAAACTTTGCACGCACTAGCGGTGAAGCGCCTGTCTTTGAAGAGCACGGTCGAGTTTACCTCCCGAGTACAACCAGAGTGAAGAACGAGCCAAGAAGAAGTGGTTCTCACTCAGTTTGAAGGAGCAACAACGCATTCTGAACGCGCGCTATTCACGTCCTACCAAGTTTGAATTTACCAGCGAAGACACTCATTCTGTGATACGACAGATTCTAACGCGAAAGCAGTCGATCAAGGTGGTAAAATACCAGTTCACATGGCGCCGAGACAGCATTGTGCAACTTCTGCAGGCATGGAAGGAAACGGTTGACGTCGTCTCGCACTTTATCAATGTGTCGCAAGACGAAATTGAGAGTTGTATTCACAAGAGAATTTTGCTCTTTCCACCAAGGCGTTAGTGCGCAGAGTGTGATTCGCCAGATGCAATATCTGACACTGGTTCACAAGGGTGTTTTGGAGTACGAGAGAAACAACACCAGCGAAAAGGTTCAGCCCGTGAGCTTGATCTTCCCCAGACTCGGAATTGGTTTTCACTGCGTGAAGGCAAGAGAAACAGTGAGATTCTAAAGTGGATCAAGGCGGCGAGCGACAGCAAGCTCTTTGGTCAGCCAAGGTGGATAAAAGCATAAGCGACAGCGGGGTGGATACATACTATCTTGCAATGGACCAAGAGGTGTTCGAGATGATGCAGAAGATCGTTCAGCAAGAAAATGCCGCCAGTACCAAGGAACAAGTTACAGATGCTGCTTCGGAGGATGAAAAGGAAGACATAGTAGTTGACTTTTCGCTTGACAGTTGGAATAACGACTGCTCTCTTTCTCCGGCTGTCATTGGGGCAAACGGTGATTGTGATATCAAGTGCTCTGCTCCGGCCACGATCATGGACGAAGACGACAGTTGCGACACCAAGCCTTCCATGCTGTCCACATTAGGTGAAAGCTGCAATTGTACCGAATGGGATGACAGCAGTTCCATCGAGCAGAATCTCGGCACGACGACCACGTCCTCCCAAAAGAAACCGAAAATCAGCTCAGACCTGCTGGATATCTTTGATCGTCTTCAAGAAAAAGCGTTAGATCTAAGTGCATTTGCCAGAAATGTACATCGAAGGATAATGCTCTTAAGTGAATAAAAAAAGACGTCTTCAGATCGAGTGAAAGCAGTCGCATCGGGAAGGGTAAAACTTCGACGTGGTGCCAACAACAGATACACAAATTACGGCAAAGGCAGCCAATAAACGCCATGATGCACCACCACCTCGAGTCTTGCGATTGAGGTCCTCACCCCAAGAGAATAGCAAGCATTTGCGTTTAAGGTTCCGACAGAGCAAAGCTGAGTAGGCTAGTATAGCAACATTCAGTATCTATGAGCGCCGCTCGACCAAATATCCAAGCGATGCTCAAATGCCAGCCCTCCATTTGAGTCTCGAAGAAGTGTTCTGGAAAATTAGATCGATTATACGCTCCTTGCCCGCGTCTTTCCTAACCAGTTGAAGCATCATTTTCGAAAATTTGCCTGTTTCTGCGAATGATCTCATGTACTGTATTTAACTTTGAGTTCTGGCTTGTGCTGGCTACTTCTTTGTTACGGCGAAATTGCCGTCTTGCTGTGATGGCGGCTTGGATTGCGACATTCTTGGGCGTTGCTCTATTGAGCTGGCTGGCGCATCCTGCTTCACGTGACTCTCGAGCACAATGCAAGTCTGGTTGAGCTTGAATTAAAAGCTCAACCACTTTTACTTCGTTTTTAAAAATGAAGAGAGCATGAAATAATCAGGATTTTGACAGCACGATACTGAGCTTTGCAGCTGCTCACACTTGGAAAAAAGATAGGGATTTCGGCTTGAAGCACGCACTTGGAATGCAGCGCATGACCCCACACGTACCTACCTCCTGATTTCAAGCTGATCAGGAGCGTACCCACTCAAAACGGGGCGAAGGAGGGGGATGGACCATTTTACCCAGAAAAACCCACGAAAAACCTACGTTTCGGTTTCATGTCCCACACTTCGCTTCCCTCCTCATTCTCTCGCGTCCCATTAGCGCTTTAGAGAAGATTCCCTTGCCGCCCTCAACAGCAACGCGAGAAGCAGTCCCCATGCGCGCGAACACAGAATTGCGCGTTGGACAGCGCGAGCGCCGGCAAGAACGTCGCAGCGGCGTGACACTGGAGGTGAAGCCGCTATTGTTCTGGACCCCTGATGAGATCGAGAACCTGCTGCAGGCATGGAGGGAAACGATCGAGAGCCCACCGAAGCAGAAACGCAGCGCCGCCCGCGGGTTCAATGCTTGCGTCTACGCGCGCTTCAAAGAGCTCTGTGGTGGATCCACGCCACGATCATTCCAGGCGGCAAATGTGAAGAAGCAGTTTTTGAACCATTCGTATCTGTTTATCCTCGAGTACAACAAGAACGTTGATTCGAAACTTGCTGCGCAACAGAATGGAGATGACGACGAAAATGCTGTGTCGGAGGCAACTAAGTCGATAAAGAAAAGGTCGGCCGCGAGCAAAGGTGGTGATGGCGAGGCTGGTGTGAACCATTGGTTTGCATTAACCCCAGAGGAAAGAAAAGAAAAAACGTGGAGGGTGAACTTGAGTGAACAGCGGCGTTTTGCGCTTTTGGGCATGGATGAAGCTACTTTTGAACGTGTGGAGCAGCTCTCAAAGCTACAAGGAAATTTGAGTATGCAAGTGCCCTGGTCAAGCGATGAAGTGCGGCTCATGTACCGAGCGTGGCGCAAAGCGATCAATACTCCTACAGAAGGGAACCGAAATCCACTCTTTAGCTTGAACGCACGTCTGTATGAGTACATGATGGAACTCAGCAACGGTGAAATGAAGAGAACAAGGCAGTCCGTTATTTTGAAGAAAGAAGCAATGAAGCTCTCGTACGAGTTTATTCGAAATTTCAACGAGACGGAGAAAAATGCGAATGGGCAAAGCAGCGCGGAGAAGTCCAAGAAGCCAAGGAGTTTTACGAACTGGTTCGATCTTGCGAGCTCGGAGCAAGAGAGTATCGTGCGAACAAAGTACGGCAAAGCTAGCTTTATGTACTTTGATGAGGCTCTGTTCCGTGAAATGGATGTTCTCATGAAGGCCACAGGGCTCCTTCAAGAAGTATCTGGAACGCGTCGGGGACTAATTTGGAGCGAACAAGAGACGAAAGCGTTGATACAAGCATGGGGTGACATCCTTAATCATCAAGAGTACAGCAAGCAGCGCCAAGATTCATCTCAGTTGGCTGCTTCTATCTGCAAACGGTTTTTATCGCTGCATCTAGGAGTGGCTCGGCGGCCCACGCGTTCCATTCTTCAGAAGATGAAGTCGATGAAGTACATGTTCGCGTTTGTCTCCGAGTACAATCGAATGGCCAAGATTAAGTCACGGAAATTATGGTTCTCGTTTAACCGTCCACAGAAGAAGAGATTGTTTCACGATGCCACGGGAGAGATCAAGAATCGCAAAGAGCGGTCCACAAAGAGTTACTGCGAGTTGGACAAGAATACGTACGCGGATCTAGAGATTATTCTAAAGAAGTCGGCTGAGATAGATTTTCTCATCGAACCTCTGAGTGATGAAGACTCGGAAGATGACGACGAATCCACGGCCAGCGACGAATCAAGTCGTGAGATCGAGGTTGGTGATGACCACAATGTGGATACTGCCCTCTTCTCCACCGCTTTCAATGAACTTTTGGAAAATCACGCCCTCCAGCAAGAATGTGAAGAGCCCGAAGATTTTGCACTGACCCTTGCGACGCTGCACGATGGACACGCTTCAAGCGACATTCCTTTTAGCACTATTCGCATCAATTCGCATCATAACAGCAACCCCATCATTTTGGACCCTGGTGCAGAGCAAGCTTGCTCTGAGCAAAGTGAAGTGCGACCAAGCTCGGCGCGCGCTGCAGGAAATAAGCGTAACAACCAACGACACACCAAAGAACCAAGTCCTGACCCTCCAGTGCGTGAAGTCTCTTTGCCGCGCAGTAGTGCAAATGAATACAGCAACAACAGCAGCAGTGACAGTGAGATCGACTGCCTTGAAGAAAAAGCGTCCAGAGGTAGGCCCAGTGGGAAGGTAAAATCTTCAGAGGGCCGAGCATCGCATACTTCGCGCCAAGATCGTGACAATGCTGACACCGTTGATGAAGCTAGCAGCGGCAGTGATAAGAGTTCTGCCAAGGAAGTAGCGCGTGCAAGTCGTCCAGCGCGTGCAAGTCGTCCAGCTCGTGCTGCTGCGAAGACACGATCGGAGGTTTCGTTACGACGTATGCCGCGCCAAGTACGAGACAATGTTGCCAGCGACAATGAGAGCGGTAGCGAAAATGACTCTCAGCCTAGAAAAAAAGTGACGCGCTCAAGCCTTCCAGCTCGCCCCAGTGTGAAAAGTCGGTCAGATGAACCAGATGTTTCACGTCGACGTGCTTTGCACCATGAGCGTAAGGATTTTACCTCGGACCGTGAAAGCAGCAGCGATAATGACGCTATTACTCCCGCAAAATCGGCACGCCTGCGTCATTCTGTACGAAGCATTTCCAAGAAACGTAGTGATGCGTCAGAGGCCCCATTACGCCGCGTGTCACGCCAAGGGCAAATTGTCGAGTCCAGCAGTGATGATGAGAGTGAGGGCAATTCATCAACAGAAGCTGCACGCACGAGTCATCCAGTTCGTAGGGTTGCGAGGAGGCGTGCCAACACCAGCAAAATTGCACGTCGTCGTAATTCACGCAGTGGAAGTCAACGTGCCGCAAAGAGCCGCACCAAGACAAGCGATGGCGACAGTGAAAGCAGCAGTAGTGCTAGCAGTGGCGAAAGCAGACGCCCTTCGAAAAAATCACGCTTGAGCCAGCTAGAGAAGCCTGCTTCTGCGAGCCAAACCCCAGTAAGCTGTGACTTTTCCGCTATCGCTGAACTGCTCGCAAAACAGTCGGAGCACATGTTTCTCGTGATGCGTGAAATTCGAGATGAGATCAAGTTCGATCGCGAAGAGCGCGAGAGACACCGCGAAGAGATGCGCATTTACCGAGAGGAACGGCGGAAGCACGAAGAAGAGGCATCATTGCGGAAATCAGATACCATAATTGCAAAGAAATCAGCGAAGGGAAGAAAGCATCCGAGTCTAAATTAAATGCATCACGCGCAGTGCCTGAAAATCCGTAACCAGGATGTGGCAATTTGCACGTCCATTTTTTTAGACAGTCATAGCACGGCGAGATAATAACCTAAAGGCCCGAGACTTCGTCCGCGTTGGCTAAACACCGCTCTTTTTGAAGAGTCAAAGAGTAAAGCTTCCCAACTATCAGCTTTTACATCATACTGTACGTCCAAATGTATCAAAGTATCGTTGTGTGTAGACTGCCGACGAATTGATATCAAATTTCTGCCAAGGTGCAGCGTATTAATACGTACTACATAATTTGACTCAGGTTTATTGTTGCCTTCTGAAGCAACCCACGCATTCGATTGAAAAGAAATATATATGAATCAGCATCTAACTGCAAATGCAACTTGTGCCCCCCACCGAATACAAGTACTGGCTTCCCCAAAAGCATTGGCTCTGGAGAGTGATTTTATTCCAGAGGAACCACCATTAGCATCGATCCTGGGTGGATTTTGGTCTTCTTCAAGCTTACAACGTCGAGCTCTTGGCCTCGAACAACCGAAAGCAGGCACAGTTGGTTCGAGCATGCCCCGTAATTTGGAACTGGGAGATCCTTGCAGTTGTCTCGACGCATATTCTTCTTGCTGCTTTGGTGAAATGTAAAGAGCACCTCATTGGTGGGCTGCTGATCATGGAAGACAGTCAAGTTCACCCAATACACCCCCGGACGCTAGATGCGAATTTTTCCATCGGAAGTCACTTCAAAAGTGGCCTTGCTCTTCGAGCCTGACTCACAGATCAATTTCCAACGCAGATATGCATTTTTCTCCGTCGCGCTTGCACTGGTATCACACTCCAGGAAAAATGGTTTTGCGTGGCTTTGCCGCCCATCCGCGTCCTCGAGCATGTAGCGCAATCGTGCTACTTCCTCTTCGCAGTCTCGCAGCTTCGCTTCTACGATCTTGATCGGTTCAATCGGGACGGGCTTCAAGACGAAACGGTACTTCGGATGCCATGCCGTATTATACACTCTCAGTCTCAAAATGATTAATAAAACCAATGTGTTCTCATGCCCGGCGGCAAGTGTGCATTCACACTCCTTTGGTGCATCCGAACTTGCCTCCTTCAGGGATTGCTTGAACATCTACAGTGTTGCAGTATCACAATGATATGGCGTACATGTCAGAAGCAATGAGGTCAGCGCCGACAGCGGTTCATAACACGCACCGATAAATATTCTTCTGTTGAACTAGCAACGATGATGTTGTTGAACAGTGCAAGCTCTTTCTGATCGAGCTCGCCCGACTCCCTAGAGAAAGCGGGTACAGCAACACTCGAGACAATGCATTTGACACATCTTTCTCCTTGTTTGTGCTTATCATTGTTGCTTGCTTTGTCGGTCTTCAAGCCAGAATTTCACGAGATCACCGTGACGATTCGGTGCCGGTATGACGTAGCAGGGTTTGAGGCAAAACTCACTGTTCCCTCACAGGAAATGCTTTGTGGGATGCACTCGTCTTGGTCTTCCATCTTGCCTTCTGCAGTTCGATTGGCACTTGAATTCGATGACTACCGCGAATTCTTGGCTGGGAAACGAGAAGCACAAAGTCAACATCTATCAGCTGAAAAACCAACTGCGTGACAGGAAATGACCACGGAGACTGCAACGGTCATGATGGCTCCACTCGCTCGCGTACTTTCGGGTTAGGGCAAGCGTGAGAGCAACGCGGCATTCTCTATCAGCGTACGCAAGTTACTCGAGGTAGTCTGCGTGCACGGCGTCAGTATGGCGAGTGCCGCTCAGTCACGGCGTCTCAGCATCTCGCCTACCGTTGTTGCCTCTCAAGTGAATCGAACAGAGAACGTCGGGTGCCATGTCTTCTTTTTTCAAGAGGGCAGCCACTTTACCAAACTGCCCCATGATGACGACACTGTCAGATTTTTTAATACATTTTACCGCAATGCGATATACATCGGCAACAGTACCTTTAGTATCCGAAAGTCGGTGCTGGAGCAACATTTGGCCGCCTTAAGTTGCGTGTGCGCAACTTCGCCGCTGTTATGTCGCTCCCGCCCACCCAGTTGCTTTTCTCCCTGTGTTTCCTTTCTGACAACAGCAACGGCAACGTGCAATGGCTGCCACCACCGCTGCCCCATGGAGCACGGACGAGACGCGCGCGCTCTTCGACGCCTGGCAAGGGACGCTCGATGTGCCGACGCACCAGCGCGATCGCTTCAAGGTGCACATGTTTCAGCTATTCCTGGCCGAATGCGGCGGCAAGACCGAGCGCACCGAGAGCTCGGTCTCATCTCAGTACGCGGCCCTCAAGAACATGGGTCACCTCGTCATGGGCTTCAGCAACAAGCCCAAGTGGTTTGCGCTCGCGCTCGAGCAGAAACTCCGCTGGTTCAAGATGGTGAATCGACGCACGTACAAGTTTATCGACCTCGACGAGCCTGCGTTCCAGCGCATTGAGGCACTGATCAAGCAACAGAGAGATGGTGTCGTGCGCAACCCCAGTAACCTGCGGGTACCTCTTCGGCGTCATGGTGTCCTTGGGTTCTGGGAGGTCCACCGTTCGCTAGCAGAGAAAAGAGCAGAAGCTGCAGCTTTAGTTGCACAACTGTCATCGCGGATCGACGCCACGCCTCATTCTTCTTCATCGATGCGTGCGGAACTGCCGATGCCACCGGTGATGTTTCACCAGTTCCTTCATTCAAAGCCAAGTCAACAAAGAGGATCGGGCATTCCGGAGAGATCTGCGAGTGAAGGTGCAGCGAAAGCAGTGTCACGAGCGTCACTTCTTCATCAATTCGTTTCTCCGTCGTCCGTCCACCGTGACGACATCATTATGGTTGATGGTGGAGCGTATGACAGTGGCAGCAGTACCGAAAGCGACAGCGAAATTGAAGGGTGGCAGGAGCCTCGTCTAGTGGCACTGTTGGATATGCAACCAGATGCAGTGCATATCAAGCAGGATCCAACGGCAAGCGTGGATTCCTTGAACGATGCAGCCAGCAATGTGAGCAGCTTCCTGTCAGTGACACCTCAACCCGGATCTCTAGCAGACCTGGAATCAAAGCTACTGTCGTACGGTAGACCAAATGCTGCGTTCCGTAGTATCTCTAGAAATTCTGCGCAATCCACACGCAACGTTCAGCGCAAGGCGCCGACATCTAGTGCCCATGCCAAGAACCAGAACGTTGATCCGGAGTTGCTCATGGTAAGCAGTATCCTCGAGAAACAAGCTCAGCAGCTGAAAGAAATACTCGCCCACGCGAAAAAGGAGCTTGCCTTTGATCTTCAAATCAGGCAACGCGATCAAGAACTGTCAAGCCGGAACCAGGAAATGATTGAGCAGTACATTCAGCAGGTTAATGCGGATAAAGAAAACCGACAAGACGACCAAGACAGACGAGCGAAGGCACAAGCAGAAAGAACAAAAATCTTGAAACAGATTCAACTTGACCATGAGGAGAGAGTAAAGTACCAAGAAGAGCGACGACGAGAGCAGGAGCAGCGGACACAACTATTAGAACGGATGCAAATGGAAACGACTGAGCGCCAGCAAGAGCGCGAGCAAAGAAAATTGGAGCAAGAGCAGCGAAGATTGGTTCTAGAGCAGATCAAGCATGATCGACAAGAACAAGAGCAAGCCCGTGAAGTACGGCGGAAACATTTTGAGCAGATTCAACTGGAGAAAGAAAAGCGAGATGTCCCTCCAGTTGCAGGCATCAAACTCGTAAATACTGTGGCAGAGGAGGACAAAGAGAACACAGGACAACAAAATGTCGAGCAAATCGCAAGCGATCAGCAGCAGCACCGCAAGCGAACTACTGAGCGGACTCAGTTAAGTAAACAAGCTAGACGCGTTGATCCAAATGTAAGAGGGGGCGTTGTATGGGAAGTGGAAAATAAGGTCGGAACGAAGGCAAAACGACTCAAGCGGGAATTTCTGAAATGCCGTGAGTTGGTAGCTGACACAATCAAAGTCATCGATCAAGCCACACAACTGACCGCAGCAAAGAAACAAGCAGTCGAAGCCGTTACAAGCCCGATCACAGCGAAGAAACGAGCAGTCGAAGCACCCAAAGCAAAGGCAAAGAAGCGCGTAGTCGAAATTGCCACACAACGCAACACGTCAAAGAAGCAAACAGTCAAAGCTGCCACACAACCGAGCGCGATAAAGAAGAAAACAGTTAAAGCTACTACACAATCGAGCGCAAAGACGAAGAAGCAAACAGCCAAAGCTGCTACACAGCCAAGCACAAAGGTGAAGAAACGGTCACTTGAAGTTGCCGCACAACCAAGTGCAGCGAAGAAGCAAGCAATCGAATCTGCCACGCAGTCAAGCTCAAAGACGAAGAAACGGGCAGTCGAACCTGACACGCATTCAAACGAGACGAAGAAGCAAAAGCCACAAATCGAGTCCTTCAAGAAAAGAAAGGTGGCTGCAAAAGAGGGACCAAAGACAAATGGTGCGATCAAAGCGCTCAAAAGTCAAGGAACCAAAAGTTGGAAAAGCAAGAATAAGTAGAAAACTATACTTTAACGTGATAGGATAAAAATGCCATTAAATTAAGAGCGACGATGTCTTTTTTCAGGCGCCTTTTTTGGACTTCGCTGGAGGTGTGGAATTTCGATTCGTTGGCAGCACAACAAATTAGACGCCCTGGAAACGAGCTGTAGTCCCCGTCTTGTTCGTTATCACCAATAACGACGATGAGCTACAGTGCGCGCCATAAATATGTGCCGACCAGTTTTTCTTGAATAATTACGCCAAAAATGCGATTTTTAAGCTAAAAATGTAAGGAGGCTTGTGTAATGGGGCTCCCCCATCACATGGGTCCTCGGGTCAGGAGAGTGTGGGTTTTCACCCACACGGGTTTTACCACCTCTTCTAAACCCACCCACTACGTACAGTCGGTGACACATTAATATGTGTCACTCATGAACAC
>JAADVP010000960.1:0-12621 GCA_023335675.1 Globisporangium solare
CGTAGTATCCTATAGGACAGCCTGTACTCTCAGGCATTGTTACGGAAGACGTCGAGAAAAAATAGGTAGTCGCTTTAGTTTTTTCGAAGGTGACATTCTCGATGAATTCCGTAATAACTCCCAATGCCCAATGCGAAGATGTCCCATGCGCTTTTGTGTAAGTTCGCGTACGACTACAGTAAAAGTTCGCACGACCATTCGCACTTTACGAAGGCTTTCGCAATGCAATGCACATTCGCATTGGACGGTATTGTTGGCGCCAATTTGGCGCTAAAGTTCGTCATTTGTGTGTTGTGCTGATAGGCGCTAGGTACGATGCATGCGTACTTTTACGCGCTACTGCACATCGCACTTTACCGCGACTCGCTGCTGCAACGCTTGGCGGCGCAACCAATCGAACTTTGTGAGCTCTCGGGACCAAGACCAGCAGTTATCCTAACGCAATTAGCAAGAGCAGCGATGGTGGCGACGCGACGAACGTCGGCGCGCCTGCAGGAGAAGATCGTCAGCGCGCCGTCGAGCCCCGTGGCGGCGGCCGCAGACGCGACGCCCACGCGCGGCCGCAAGACCCCGCCGTCCAAGACCGGCAGCGCCACCAAGAAGGTGCGTGTGCAGCCGCGGCTGACGAATAGATGAATGGATGGATGGTCGGTCGCTGACCTCGTGGATGCTCGTGTTGTTGTTTATAGTCTCCGCGTGCGGGCAGTGCGACGAAGGAAAAGACGCCGCCAAAGCGCGGCGCCAAGAAGGCGGCAGCTGCTGCGGCTGTCGAGGAGGAGGATGCACCCGAGCCAGCGGCGGTCGAGCGTGTGATGGATCTGACCCAGGAGGAGAGCGACGAATCGGCGCAGAAAGCGACGGAGAAGAATATGACCGACGTCGTGGCATCGACGGTGAGGACGATGGTGGAAGTAGTGGACGCGACGGAAGAGCACGCGATCGAGGTGGCGGAAGAAAGCGACGTGGTTGTGCTCGAGGTGGATGCTGAAGACACGGAGGAAAAGCTCGCCCCGAAGGCCGGCGAGGAGACCTCGGCGCAAGTAGAGCCGCAGGAGGAGGAGAGCGTCGTGGTCGATCTCGTTCAGCAGGACAGCGACGACTCGGCGTACGAGACGGCGCCGGAAAGCTCGACGGAGGAGAGCGTGGCGCCAGTGGCTGCAGATGTGGACGACGCCATGGCTGTGGACTCAGAAGCGACGAGCGAGCAAGTGGAGGACGTGGAGGTGCTCGAGGTAGTGCCGGAAGAAGAAGCCGCTGAGGAGGAAGAGGGGGAAGAGCTGCTGCTGATGGACTCGGACGAAGGTGAGCAGAGCGATGACAATGCGAGCGAGCAGGACGCTGATGACGATGCGCAGGATGAGGACGAGGACATCTCGGCGTACGTGATGATGGCGGCGTCGGGCATCAACCTCTCGACGGCCACGTCCACACCCAGC
This sequence comes from Globisporangium solare, assembly GCA_023335675.1. Classification (NCBI taxonomy): domain Eukaryota; phylum Oomycota; class Peronosporomycetes; order Pythiales; family Pythiaceae; genus Globisporangium; species Globisporangium solare. The sequence goes on from JAADVP010000960.1 coordinate 1,437, forward strand.
GTTCGCTCGAAGGCGACTGCATCGTCTCTGGCCAAGAGTTTGGTGCCAGATGCGCTCGACAGCGGCGCGTCGAACTTCACGGCGTACTTTGAGTTCCAGGGCCGCAAGTGCTCGAACGGCGCGAAGCTGCTTGCCGACAAGCGCAACAAGGAGGAAGAGGTAACGATGAAGAAGCAGCTCCAGGTCGTAGCCCATTCGCGTGCGCAGCGCGACGAGTCCAAGAACAAAAAGTCTGCTGGCCGCCGATGGTTTGGCATGGAATCCGAAGAGCTCACTGCCGACGCGCGCCGCGATTTCGCGCTCTTGCGGATGCGAAACTACTTGGACCCAAAGAAGTTTTACAAGACGTCGGACCACACGAAGAAGCTGCCCAAGCACTTCCAAATGGGTGTTGTCATCGAAGGCGCGCACGAGTTCAAGTCCGCTCGCCTAACCAAGAAGGAGCGGAAGCAGACGTTCACGGACGAGATCATGGCGGACGCCGGCATTCAGCAATACACAAAGCGCGTGTTCACGCAGATCAACAATGCGCGCGCGGGCCAGGACAAGAGGAAGAAAGCCAAGACCAAGCACTTTTAGTCTCGCATGCTGATGGCAACAGAGAGAAAGAAAGACGAACGAGAGTTAGATAGAATGATGATGATGAATATTGCAAGGGATTTGTGTTTTGTGCTCACCTGGCGTCAGAATGGTTCTCTCTTGCTTTCTCTAGCGCTTCGTGAAGCGCAAACGCAGCAAATGCAGCCTTTGCATTTGCCTCTTGGGTCATAGAAAAAAAAGCAAAAAGACACCGGTTTCGGGGGAGCGAAGCGACGCGAAGGCGTGCGCGCCGCTTGAGCGGTTCCTGGCGCTTCTTGTGTTCGCATTTCCGCCGGCGCCAAAGCAGCAGCGCGCAGCAACGGATCGATACGACAGGAGACGTACCAGTAGCGTTGCCCTCTTGGCCCTGAAAGCATGTCCAAGCGCGACGAGAAACGCAGTGCCGATGACGACGAAGAGGAAGGAGACGAGATCTCGGGCAGCGAAGACGAGTCCGAGAGTGACGACGGCGACAAGAAGGCCACGGGCGCGAAGCAGCAGCCGCCGAAGGGCGGAGGCAAGTCTGGCGGCAGCGAGCGCGCGCTCGTGAACCAGCCGTTCGATGAAGCGCTCGACTTGAGCGAATCGGACTCGGGCAGCGTCTCGGAGGGCACGGTGGACTCGCCCAAGAAGATTGGCAAGCACGCCTTGAAAAACATGCCGTTCGACGAAGCGCTCGAGCTCTCAGGCAGCGTGCAAGAGATGGAGAGTCCGCAGCGGGAAGCGCCCGCAGGAGCCGCCGCCGCCGCCGAGAAAGAGCGAAGCACTGGTGCATCCAGCGCGAAAGCGAGTGCCATGCCGCCGGGTTTGTCCGGAGGAGGAGGGGGCGTCGGCACCGAGGTGAAGAACAATCCGTTCGACAAAGAAGTCGACTTGAGCGACTCGGGTGAAAGCGTCGACACGAACGGTCAGCCGAGTCCCGACCGCATGAGCATGAAGGCCAAGTCGGCTGCTGCGGCGGCCGCCGCCAAGCCAACGCCGACAGCAGCTCCGGCCCAAGCTGGTGCTGCTCGCAAAGACGAGAAACCGCAGGCAAAGGCTGCTCCCGCAGCGGCAGCCACTCCGGCTCAGGAAGAACGCAAGCCAGCACCTCAGCGAGAGCCGATCGCGACCGCGAAACCTTCTGCGCTCCCTGCGAGTGCAAAGTAACAGCCAGAGCCAAAGAAAACAGCCCCTGAACCGAAGAAAAACCCCGACTCGGACAGCTCTTCAGAGGAATCTGGGAGCGACGACGACGAGGACAACGAAACAGAAGAGTCCCAATCAGCTGCAGGGGTGCCGAACGGAGCGAACACCAGCGCTGGCGGAGGTGCGGGTGGCGGCGGACATTCCGCGATCATGGCAAATGTGAAGAGCTACAAAGAGAGCGACTTTGCGCATCTCAAGGTATCTGGCGAAGTGCGCGAGCTGTTCTACTACATCGGCCGCTTCAAGTCCCAGGAGATCGAGCTCGAGACGCGGCTCAAGTGCTTCATCCCCGAGTACATCCCTGCCGTCGGCGACATGGACGCGTTCCTGAAGATCCCGCGATTCGACGGCGAAATGAACAACTTGGGGCTCAAGATGCTGGACGAGCCGAGCTTGAGCCAGTCGGACGCGACCGTGCTCGACTTGCAATTGCGCTCGACGTCCAAGAAGAAACACGGCGACATCGTCGTGCGTAGCATTGAGAACGCCGAGAAATCGGGCAAGGAGATCAACCGCTGGGTCAAGAGCATCGCAGATCTGCATCGCACCAAGCTACCGCCGCAAGTGCACTACACCAAGACAATGCCCGATATCGAGAGCTTGATGCAAGTGTGGCCCGAGAAATTTGAAGAGCTCCTGAGCAAGACGTCGCTGCCCAGTGCGTCCATGGACATGGCGCTGGAGCAGTACATCCGCGTCATCTGCGCGCTGCTCGACATCCCCGTGTACAAGAACGTGTACGAGTCGCTTCACGTGCTGTTCGCCTTGTACCTGGAGTTCCGCAGCAACCAGCACTTCATGAACTACGACGAGCAGCTCGAGAGCGCGCCGCCGCCGTTCAGTACATCGCGGCGAGGCGGCGACGACATGCAGATGATGGTTAGCGGCGACGACGTAAACTCTCGGAAGTGATGCGGTCGCGCGTCCAATGCTCTCGTCCCAGCAAGCCCCTTGTGTCCATCGTTTCCTCTCCGCAACCATGAATTAGTATATAATACACACACACACACACGAACATGGAACGAGCGCGTGCGGCTGGAGGCAAAATTGCGTGATCGCTAGGTCGCTGGTTCTTTCATAGCCTTGCTTTTACTGACGTGGGCTTGCGGATCCCGCTACTATTTGTCGGTCGGCTGCGTCGCGCGCGCGATTTCATTCTCCTTTTCCTCAAACTGTTCCCACAATACGAGCAAACACAAGCCGCGTTTGCCATCGCGCTTTCCCTTGCACATGCTTCCAATAAACTAATAAGTCATTCGCTGTGTGGCGTACCTTGACGCGCACTTCCTTCACGCACTCCCAGCCGACAATGAGCCGCTTGGAAATCGTCTCGCGATCCTACGCAACGGCAGGCACGTAACAGCAAAGCACCCACCCATCCACCCACCATCAGCAGCACGCATCTCTCTCACTGCACTCTACGCGTGCATGTGTTGTTCGCGCACCGTCTCGTAGCGCGCGCCTTCGATCTCCATGCGCGCATTCTTCTGCAGCACCTTGGACCTATCGGCAAGCAACCAGTCAATCCACCCGCACACACCGACACGCAATCAGAAGAGAAGCAGTGCACGCACGCACGCACCACTCCTCGCCCTGCTCGTTCTTCCAGTGGAAGCGGCGCGACGTGCGCAGGATCTCGCGGTACAGCCGCAGCACCTCCTTCCGCGTGTCCACTCGCGCCATTATTTGCTTGATGATGATTCCTGACTGGAAAAAGCACGCGCCACACAACAACACAAGACCTGTCTATTTGCATATTTCATCACTGGTTTCCCTTTTGCATCACTCGCTTTGCCATGCCGGTCTATTCCCTGAAACTGCATATCGATGCACTTCTCCAAAGGACGCAGACCAAATCCGAATATGGGGAACGCAGTGAGCGCGGAGGAGCTCGCGCGCGCGTCGTCGCTGCAGCAGCAGCTCGCGGACCTGGAGCGCGCGGTGCAGGCGCGCAGCGCCGCCCACGCTCCGCAATGGCACGCGATCCTGCCGTACCAGGTGCTCGTCGACGATGCCGTGCTCTCAACGTGCGAAGGTGCGTCGAGCCATTAGGAACCATGTACTGCTCGCTGACTGTGCGCTCTTCCTGTACGTGAATGAATATCCCGTAGCTGGCGTGCTCGCTCGCTCGTACATCTGTGCATGCAGGCGTTCGCGTGCTCGTGGGTCCCGTGGTCGGCAAAGCGGACTGCGGGTCGGCGCGCATCCTGCTCGAGGTCGACCAGGATGCCGACGTGACGTGCCACGTCTCGGCGTTCCATGCCGCGAGCGGGGACATGCACGAGTTCCCGCAGTGCCGCTGCACTGTGAAGCTCGCAGTAGGGAGACCAGCAGTGTTTCTTATCAAGAATCTGCTGCCAGGCCGCGACTACAAGTTCGCATTTAGCGGCATCGACAGAGCACATGTGCTGACGCATCGTGGTGGGTTCCACACGCCCTCGCTCGAGACCGACGACATGTCGGAGGTCAGTGCCATCGCCGTGAGCGGGAGCAACATGTACGACATGGAGCGCTGTGAAGTGAATTTGTGGCGCGACGTCTAGCAGCGTGTTGAGCGCAACGAGGTCCATTACGTGCTGCACCTTGGCGGTCAGGTGGCCATGGCGTACATGTTTGACCAAAGCTATGCTCTGTTGCTGCGCCATGCGTCGCCGGGTGCACCCAATTGGGTTGAGATCGAGGCCCGTGCTGTAGAGCTTCTGCGGTCCGCATACCGCACGCAGTGGACGGCATCACCGGCGTTCCGGTACGCGCTCGCGCATGCGTCCAATGTGATGATCTGGAGCGACATGGACATCTACCCGGCGTTCGCGACGCGTCCAGAGTTCTATATCGACCACGAGCAGCCCACCATACAGGTTCGTTGTGGCAGCATAGAATAACAGAGCACTACAGATTGTGGGGATGGGACTAATACGCATTTCTTGTGTTTTTTCCTATTCTGGTAGATGCAAGTGATCCGCACGGTAGCAAGGTGTGCGCGACGTTTGTGCCATGAGTATCAGCGGCAGCTATGGGACGACAACATAGACGAGCTGCTGTGTCGAGAGGTATGTGCGCGATGTTGTTGCTTGTGAATGACAGAGAGAGAGAGAGAGAGCTCTGTACGCTGGCTGACGTCATGATAAATTGTGTATATTCACACAGCAAGAGCTGATTCGCATTGCAGAAAAAGCTCTCATGTCGACAGCACGCATCTTCCAGCTCAAGCAGCAGCTTCCGGTCGTGGAAAGCGAGCTCGAGCTGCAAAAGAAACGCCGTGAGATCGAAGGCGCGCGGCGCGTTGAGAAGCAGTTGCGTGCGCTCGAGACAGAGAAACTCGCGGCAGAAAAGAAACTTGTAAGTTACAACCAACTGCTCGCGCCGGCGCGAGGGGAAGAGTTTGCCTTTTGCATCGGCGAGATCGGCATCCTCTTTCCCGATCTGAGAAGTACGCGATTAGAGCCAGGCGGCTCCCAGGCCGCGGAAAACGACCTGATGAGTGCTTTGCAATGGGAATTCGTGGAGAGGCAATTGGAAACACCTAACGTTCAGCTTTGGGTTGTGTGCTCTGAGCTGCCTACTGTGGAAGCGAGCCCAGAGGAACTTGACCGCATTGCTGAGGCTTCTAACCCTGCTTTAGAGATGCGAACCTGGTGGGGAAAACACCCGGAATTGCAAGAACGACTTCTGGCATCACTCTTCGAGTGGGAAATGCAAGCCGCGAATCGTGCCTTTGCCGTACTGGCAGGTGCGAGCTGTAGCGGCCTCCGTGTCGTTGGGAGAACGTCCGTGAGTGATACTAGACTGCGCACCAAAGCCGAGCAGATCATCGTTGGTGCGATCACCGCTTCGTGTGAGGCGTCATCTTTGCAAGGTCAATGAAGACCAAAGAGCACTAAGAGTGCAGGTCTCGTGGCACGACGAGCTACGAGTTTATACGACCGATTTGAATTCGAGCATGACGAACTTGCTTATGAGAAAGCGTTCACAACAGTACGACTGGCCAAGAATGAAGTCGCTGCGAGGAACAATTCTTTATCGCAATCGGCCCAGCACATCGTCGACATCCAACATGTCAGTACACGAAACCATGCGCACGAGTTGGCAAAAGTGCTGGTCGGACCTGTTGTGAGCTTTGTCGATGACTCGAGCGCCGTGATTTTATTAGAGGTAGACCGCGACTTTGACGTCATCTGCGTAACCACGAACTCTTTGACACGCGAGACACGGCGACTGTACCAGCATTTCCGCGAGAAGACCCCGAATTCGTTCTACTTGACACACTTACGCTCCGAGCACTACTATGAGATCACATTTCTGAACATTCAGTCGCTGGACGTGTACAACGCGAGCTTTTCGACAATGCCGCACTCCCCCATTCAATTGGACGTGATTGCGGCATGCAATAGTCGCGACGTATCGTTTACCTCGATGAACGAGAGTTGCAATACAGTGACGGCACTATGGAGCGCGATGGCCGACAAAGTCGTGGAGGTACCGTTCTCAAGAATCCACTTGATGATTCATCTAGGCGGTTAGTTCGGCGCCAATGACGGCAATCCGTTTGTACAAGAGGCTGCAACACTGGCTGACGCAGCAGCTTCAGATCAAAACTCAGAGCATCGTGATATCTCACGCGTCGTCGAGAAACTTCGTGAGATGTACAGACTGGCGTGGAATTTGCCCGGCGTGCGTGAAGTTCTCGCCCATGGCGCGAACCTCATGCTGAGCAATTCAAACGACGAGCTGATATTACAAAACGGTATCGAGAGCGATGAGTTGGTACGGAATGTGCTATCTCAAGCGCACCAGCAGTATCAAAACTTGCTGTTGCCGCCACCGAAACGAGTGCCGACCTACGGGCTATCCATCTCACGTCCATCGGATAGCTCGACGCCAGCGCAAGCAATGCGAGCAAGATCGACCAAGCCGCTGAGTCACGCATTTGGTGCATTCGGGCTCTTTGTGCTTCCAGTCGGCGACTTTGGTGGGACGGCCGTACATGCGTCAACATGGGACGCACTCCGGTCGTTCCTGTCAAGTCCAGGGCTGCTGTGTTTGATCCTCATCGCCCAAAACCTGATTGTCGAAGACTCGATGGGAGATTTGCTGGAAAAGGCGCGATTTGATGCTGCTTCGAGACGCAGATTCGGCTTTTACCTGAGTGAGTTGCGAGATCTGCTGAGGCTTCTGTTCGAGTGGAAGCAAGCCAGTGCGGTGGATGATTCGCACTCCCAACCTGGCGCTAATAATCCGGCAACGACAGCGACAACACCCGAGCGAGAAGTCGTGTTTCTTAGCGGCACAAACTTTTGCAGCTTTGACTCTATCATTCAGGAAGCAATTGCAGCGCAGCCAACTCCACGTGTGCTGTCGCCACGGTTGGATGGAGCGAACAGAATGACACCTCGAGCCTCTTCTCAGTCGCCAGCGATTGTACAATACGTTGTAGGGCCATTAAGCAGATTATCGATCTCCGCAGATGGCTTCGAATCTGCGGTGTTTCCTCATGGCACATTGTTTCAGCGGTATGCGTACCACCATTTCTTCGCCGCGAAGGGGACGGCAGAGCGACAAGATCTCGAAGATGAAGCAGTTCGCTGTGATACAAGCGGTGAACCTTCTTCCCATGGAAGCGCTGATATCCAAGAGCCGCTACAATTCCAGGATTCTTTGATCACCAGCCAGTTTGCCCATATTGTATGCTCAATCACACCTCGACCACACCAAGGAAACCAAGACGCGGCAGCGATAAACAGAAAAGAAATCGAGCGTTTAGTACCCGCCCCGACCTCAAGTTGGATTGCAACGAGGCACATTGTTATCTCCGCCGCTCGCGTGGAGCTGGGCACAGATAACGCAGCTGCATCCTTCTCACACCAAGAAGAGCTTGCAATCCGATGCCATCGAGAAGGAAGAATTGTACCGGAACACATCACAACGTGGATACTGGATCCGTTGCTGCCAAGTTGGCTTGAAGAGGTACGAGTCGGCATTTGCCGCGCAAAATCTGTGTGTTTTTGCGAGTACTCACAGCAAATTCTTGCGTTATCTAAAATAGCTGCTCTCCGAGCCTCTAACAGAAGAAGAGATACAACAGCTAGAAGCCTTGCGAGAACCTCTATGAGACAAAGAGCAGGCCATCCAGGACTCGTTCGACCGCGTGACGGAATTGAAGAACGGGCTAGTGGGTTTGAGCCATGCGAACTCGCGTGCACTGCTGGCATGCCTTTCCGAAGCCTTTGCATCGTTTTACACACTGAGCGGATCCGAGTTTCGGGCCCAAGTGACAGGTGTGCCATCATCGTTTGTGATCTCGTACACGACCCAGCAAATGCGCCAGGAAGCGACGAAACATACTACGGGATCGAGCAAACGTGCGCTGCTCGCTGGCAGCATCGATGCCGCCCTCTATCACCAGCTTTTCGAGAGATGCTTTGCAAACGCCATGACATTTGAGCAACGACTCGAAGCGTACTGGGCGTAGGCACTGTCATGCCCGAAATTTCGCTCTTCCTCGAAGCAAGGAAGCAAGAGCGTATCCATTCCTGGTGCGGATCAACAGATACTTGAAGCACGCGGCAATCGCAAACGAAGAACGCGCCCGACTTGGATTGTCGTTCTGGACGGTCTGTGGCTCAAAATAGCGGCAAGCGTCACAAGTAAGTGCAAGCGTAGCCTGCTCCTTATCTCGCGGATCCCTGCATGGTGCGCCGTCGCAGATAATGGCATAATGCTGCTTTGACCCGACGATCCAAAAAAGATTAATCGTGCGCGCGTCCTTTGTAGCCAGCCGCACTAATAATAAGCGCAAGCGTCACATGACATGAGTGTGCCTCCCTACTCGCGAATCTCCTCCAGTGAAGAAGCTATTCAAGACGCTAAGATCCTTCATAAGGAGCAGCAGCACTCGGCGCGAAAAAAAAAAAATAAATAAAAATCTCGAAAATAGCGAGACCGAAACACTCCCAAGTCAGACGGATCAGTGAAAGCTATGCAGATCAAGCGACATGAGCTCGGCGCGATGCTCCTCTCGATGGCTCCATTGCTGCATCTGCACTTGATGCCCAGCGCCTGCATCTCCTGTTTGACGGCGCAGTGCTTCAAAGTCAAAGCACCTTCCATTGCTTCACAACTGGTCATTCAGGATGGCGATGATATCGCTGATCACCTTGCTGGCGCTCGCGGCCTCGGCCTCCGTCTCGCATGGCTGCATTCACGACCAGATCGACCACAAAATCACGACCCACGAGCAAAACTACAGTCCGCAGCACCCATTCATAGACGAAGGCAGCCGAAGTGGCAGGCGGCTCCGCGCCGAAGACGACCAGACCAACTTCCAGGTCTACGACCGCGCTGAAGGAATGGTCGCCGCCTCGGAGATTTATCAGCCGATTCGCATCATGCCATACTATGACAACGCCAGCATGGACGCGTTACCGACAGCAAAGCGCGCGCTCATTAAAAGGATCGTTCCCGAAGCCATTGCGCGGTTCCAGCTTGCGCTCCAGGTCGTGTCCGTGGTCGGCAACCTCATGGCGAAGCGCTCGTGCTACCTGCAGTTCGAGACCACGCCTCCAGTGTGCAAGGCGTTTTTGGACAACGAATCGTGCCTGGAGATGCCAATCCCGGCCTCGCACTTCGGTCCGACGCGACAATGCTCGGAATGCACGTCGATGAACTGCACCAGCGATCCGTGCACAACGACCGAGGGCGAGGGCATCCCCAACACGGACTTCCTGCTCTATGTGCGCGCATCGGCCACGTCATACTGCTCGAGCTCTGTGCTCGCATATGCGTCCTCCTGCCAGAAAGACCAGTTCGATCGTCCAACGTTCGGCATGACGAACTTCTGTCCCAGCCAGATCGACACGGACCCGCTCGAGTACGAGCACCAGCTCGCGACCGCACTCCATGAGATCACACACGCGCTTGGGTTCTCGGCACAGTTCTTCGCGTACATGCGATTCGCAGATGGCACGCCACGCACAGCACGCGATGCGAACGGACGGCCGCCGATTTACACTTCAGGCACGTGCAAGAACGGCAACCCGATCGACTATTTCATCGCGCCGAACGCCAACACTGTGCAATTCGTGAATGAACGCGACCACGTTGTCGCGAAACCCGTAACGCCGACGATCGCCAAGTACGTGCAGGCGCACTTCAACTGCTCGGCGTTGATCGGCGCCGAGCTCGAGAGTCAAGACGACAGCGGTTGCATTGGCTCGCACTGGGAAGAGTGCATCTTCGAGTCCGAGTACATGAGCCCCGTGTCGAGTTTCCGGAACACGTCCAGTGTGCTCACGCTCGCGTATTTCGAAGACTCGGGCCGGTACAAAGCCAACTTCTCGACGGCTGAGCGGCTGTTCTTTGGCGCGAACAAGGGCTGCGCGTTCACGCAAAACAAGTGCATCGACAAGGCCACGAAGACGTCCATCGCGCCGGATCATTACTGCACGGCCGACACGGCCGAGAGCTGCTCCGTGGACGCGACGTCGCGGTCCGTGTGCGCGATCACGACCGGCAAGACTATCGACCCAGTGTACCAGTACTTCGCGGATTCGACGAAGGGCGGCTTGAACGACTACGCCGACTTTTGCCCGCTCAACACCGGGTACACGTACGGCGACTGCGCGAATCCAGACAATCTGGCCGTGCCGTCGGGCACGTCGCTCAACATCCTGGGCGAGACGTACTGCGCGACGTGCAAGTGCACGAGCACGAGTCTGCGCAGCGCGGACTCGAGCGAGTGGATCGTGAGCACGCGACGCCAAACGGGCTGCTACGCGATGAAGTGCATCGCGAACTCGTCGACGATCGAGATCACGGTCGCCAAGGGCATCAGCGGGAGCCAGGCGCCCGTGAAGGTCAACTGCACGGCCAAAGGCGTCAAGGTCAAAGTGGTCGGGTTTTCCGGTAAGCTCACATGCCCGGACCCGTTCACGATCTGCGGCTCTGAGTCCCTCGCAGGCGTCAATGACACCACCAGCGGCGTGAACCTCCAGGCGACGGTGTCGTCGCTCGGCGTCAGCGGACTGCGGGCACGCGTGTGGATGCAAACGGCGCTGCTTGTCGCCATCGGCGCATGGCTCACGCTTTGAGGATGGTGGTCCGATTATTTACTTATCATCATCAGGCTTTTGGTGTGATATCACCAGTATCACATCGTACTGGAAATAATACCGGTACTACAGTGCGCACCATAAATATATGCCGACCGGTTTTTCTTGAATAATTACGCCAAAAATGCGATTTTTAAGCTAAAAATTGGTAATTCTGCTCTCGAGACGAAAAGCTGTTGGGGCATATACTTTTTTCCCGCATTTGCTGAGTACTTTTGTCGCTGCTAAGCTGACCATCATTCTTGCCCTGACAAAAATACGTGCCGATTGAAGAAAGCCCGTGTTATTTAGCTTTTCAGAGCGTTCTAGAA